>VXBC01004961.1:42726-58498 GCA_013399945.1 Ploceus nigricollis | reverse complement strand
GATTTTGTACTAAGGCAGTCCTAGACCAAAGTGAAACCTACAAAGCTGGTCTTAAATATGTCAGAAAATAAAAATGCCAACCCTTAGCCAGATGTGTGTGATCTTTGTGGACACCCATACTGATCCTATTGCTGTAGCAGCACACCCAGGCGTGCCCAGGTAAGCCAGGGAAGTAAGCTGGCTACATTTAGCACACAGAAGCCAAGGCAGCTCTGGATTGCCCACAGCTGCATCATGCTTGCTGCAGAATTCACAGTTCAACCTTCCTTTCCTGAGTAATAATCCAGCACTGCTAACCACAAAAGAAAAGAAGGCTGTATCTCAGTTTCACCAGTCTTACATTGTCTAAAGATCTGGCCCAATACATACTCACTGTGAGATTTCCATAAAATATAGGGGTTTTTGGCCTATCTGGTTTCCTATCTCAGATTTCAGAAATTTTTTCAAGAAGAGAGATTTTCACTAAAAGAGGTATTGTGCATTTTCCAGAGTTAGTGTGTACGTAGCAATGGACCTAATTTGCCATAAGGATTTACATGAGGTAATGCCATCTGCATCACATCTCTTTTGCTATGGAGAAAACACTAAAATGTAATTTGAGGTCAAGATTGTAGGGATTAAGATTACTGCTTCTTTTAAAGTACACTATAAAGATGGAAACTTTAAGTGGGCTTATAAAATGAAAGGATCCTTATGTCAGGCCATATTTTCAGCACATTTCCTGTTATTGCCTAGAAGAGTATTTAAAACTGAAGTAAATGCCCCCTGTACTGCACCTTGATGCTTGTACCACATGCCCTTTTCCTATTTGATTGTGTTGATCTAGGAATCCCTACGCCCAATCTTAGAAACATTTCAGAAAGCAAAATCATATTTGAATCGTAAGGCAGGATGAATCCCCCCTGCTTAAGATTTCTACAAGGTGCATATTTTAGTTTTCTCCTGTGGCCCTCAAAGTTTTGCATTCATTTTGTCTCACCCTTTGAACTAAATTTGATACAGCACATAGGAGACCTCTAGGCTGGATTTCTCTTTCTCAAAAAGGAGACAAGACAGGCCTCAAAGAATTCAGCTGGAGACCTGGGAGAATGAAGGTTAAGCCATCTCAACCACAGAAAATTCTCTGCAATAGCTAAATCCAGACCTCCCCTCTGTGCCTGATCTCTGTATTTGTGGCAGTACCACCACTCTCCTGCAGATTTATTTGCCTCAGGGCAATGGTAGCATCTCTTTTATTCTCTGGCTTTCGCACTGCTTCATGGTCTTGGGATTCCAGAGAGGTCCCAGCTGATTGCAAGCTGGGATTGCCCCAGTTTTCAAGAAGGACAAAAGGAGGACCTCAGAAATGACAGGCTTATTAGTCTCACTTCATTTCCTGGTAAAGTCATGGAGAAGATTATTCTGGGAGGTATTGAAAAACACCTCAAGGACAACACAGCCACTGGTCACAGCCAGCATGGTTTCATGAGAGGAAAGTCCTGCTGATAAAACCTGATTTCCTTTTATGACAATGTAACCCACCTAGCTGATCAAGGAAAGCCAGCTGATGTAATCCTTTTCGATTTCAGTAACACTTTCAGTACTCTCTCCCACAGGATCCTTCTGGACAAAAGATGCATCCCTCAGCTGGATAAACACATCATGCCACAGGTGAGCAACTGGCTCATGTGTCAAGTGCAAAGGATTATAGTGAATGGGGTGACATCAGACTGGTGACCTGTCACAGGGCTCCATCCTCGTTCCAGATCTCTTCAACATCTCCACAAATGACTTGCATACAGGACTGAAAGGGTACTAAGCAAATTCCCAGGTGATACGAAGCTGGGAGGAGCTGCTACTCCCTTGAAGATAAGGAGACCTTGCAGAGAGACCTCAACAAATGAGAGGGCTGGGCAATCACCAACCATATGAAGTTCAACAAGGGAAGATGCCAGATTCTGCATCTGGGAATCAGGAATCTGGACTGCACAGGGCTCAGTACTTCATCTAGACACTCTGTAGTAATGGGACTGCTTCTACATTAGTGGGGATGCAGATATGCAGATAAGCATACACGAAGAGACATTTTTAATGCCTCTGTTTGCATGTTTATCCTTTTTTCTTTTTTTTATTTGGGTTTTAAAAACATTTTTCAGACTGATAGAACAAAATGAGAACATGCAGCATTTCATAAAAGTGCATTCTGTTGAACTGCTCTAACACCATCAGAGAAGCTCCCCAGGTGGTGAACTAAGTGGCAAGTTTCTAGACTTTCACATCACTAGTCCAAAAATTCCCCATTTGGCAATGGAGCAGAGACATCTGCTGAAATTGAGAAATTCTTATTAGCTGAGTTCAGATAGAGAAGCCTGCAGCTAATCAATGACACCACTACCACCATCATCACCCAGAGCTGCAAGTGCAGCCCAGATGAATTCAGAGGCAGCATTTCAGAAGACCTCATGATCACAGAGCTAAGCACTGAGGACAAAGAAGATTAGAGACTTTAGGGATCGCGGGCCAAAGATTAAGTAGAGGTCAATCTAGCCATAAATAAAGAAACGGATAAATTGTCCCTGCAGTGAGGTTGAGTAATGAAAAACTGAAGAACTCCATATTACACAAATTAAAAGTACACAAAGAACATTACTTCTTTTTACCCTCAACTACACCAGTGAACTGGACCAAACCAAAATTCCTGCTTCTGGGAATGTTGTCTCTGGACCATGTAGTCACACTTGTTGAAAGGGACAACAACTCACAACTGTAGCAGAAATCTCCAACATCTTGAACAGGTGAAAAATTGTAACACATCTAGTCCTTTATGCCATGTAAAGCACAGGTACAGCACAGTGGTGGAGCTGTTCTTACATGGACACAAATGTATCAGCACCAAGCAGGTGAGACCCACCAGAGACTCCAAATCTGCTGTCATCATTTTTGCCAGAAACTGTATGTAAATATACTATTTAAATAGTTGAGATGTGATCAAGTACACAATAGTTCAGAACTGGTTTTCAATTGTATTTAAGAAGCTAATTATTTTTTTAAATCTTATCTGACGAACTCTACGGACAGATCTTTCCAGGAAACTAAGTTATTCCCTTGTTATAGGAAAGCAACACAACAGAGAATCCTGCTGGTGCCTGACAGTTAAAGGGTGAAAACTGACTTTGAAAATACTCAGCAGAATATGCAGAAAAATAAAAATGGTATTTAAACTGCCTTGAACTTCCACAATTGATTGTGTGAGTAATAAGGGCAAAAGCACCCCATAACACCATAAAACATTGGGGTTTTTTTTATTTCATGTTTATTTCATGACAAGCTAGAGTAAACTGACAGTGAGATCAGAATCAGGCCCAAATTTTTTATACAATCTCTGATCCACTTGTGTTTTTGTCATTACTTACTTAGATTGCCTTGTAAAACTCATCACTGCCACTAAGTATGGCTCATAACTCCTAAGGATACAAATATTTACTGTGTCTAGTCCCCATACACTCCACATTCTGACAAGAATTAAAGTGCTTTCTTTGTGCCCTTGAAATAAGATTGAAAATGTGCTTTTCAATACTTTTCTTTTAGGGCAGGAAGGAGGTAGACACCAAACCCTTAGGATCCATTCAGCTGGCAGAGTCCACAGCTGAAAGGCTGTGCCTTTCTTTCCTGGTACCTTAGAGCTCCCATAGGCAATTCCTTGTTTTCCAATGAGTGTCCAAGGATCCTGGAAACCCCTTGAGGCTTCACACTAGTCACTGGAAACTCAGATTCTCAGGGCACTGTGGGACATGGTGCTGGGATTAGACCTTCATCAGGTGCTGGGATTAGATTTTTATCAGGTGATGGGATTAGACCTTTATCAGCAAGAGTTCTGTGCTGCCTCAGTGTGGCTGTCTGGCTTCCAGAGCTCCATATATGTCTGGCCAGGGCTGGCCCATGCCAAGGACAATTCTCTCACCAGCCAGCACAGAACTCCACGGGTCAGTCCCATGTCCGCACTGCTCTTTGCTCCTTGCCCAGGCCCTGCCTCGCATTCGGAGCACCTCGTTTAAAAATAAATAAAGACTGCCTAAACGGCTTTTGCTAGCTTGTAATGACACATGCATGATTACGTGCCTGGCAAATTTTCACTGGATACACACAGAGGGAGCGAAATGTGTAAGTGCTTTTTCCTACTGTGCGTATGATGAGGTATTACAACACGAGGATGCTCAGTTGAAAGCAAGGCTCTGGTTCAAAGGAAATGCAGGTGGTTTCGATTGTTTCCATAGACCAGAGTGCCTGCTTAATAAGAACAAGCAAGTACATGCAGAATTCAGAGGATCAACAAACTGTTCTCATTAGAGGCTTTCCACCACAATGTGCCTACAGACACATGCACACAAAATTAAATAAATGTCACAACATAAAAATGCGGGCTATCAGCTATTGTATTTCAGTTCACCCAGGGATAATTGACCAAGCAGTGCACTCTTTAGTGATGTAATATAAGAAAACTACCTCCTAATTGGCAATGGTAAGTAAGTAATATGATAAGAAACTATAATTTATAGTGTAGATGCAATTCAGAGTCTGTGTGTTCTGTTTACCAGGCCACCACAGAGGTTGATTACTTTTGTCAGTCATTTTTCCGTAGATTTTAATATAACCGGTAAAGTAGTAAAAGATTCTTATTTTTCCACAGCTGCCACCTGTCTGGAGTACAATAGACACTTTTTAACTGGCACCTATTCTTGCTGGAAATAAATGCACTGACTGCAAGGTGGTCCTAATTAGAGCAAACTGGAAAAAAATATATTGTTTGGAAGCTTTATTCTGTTTTACATCTTTGCCAAAGACCTGGAGTGAGCGATGGAGTGCACCTTCATCATGCCTGCAGATGACACAAAACTGGGGGGAACAGTTGACAGGCTTCAAGGCAAGGCTGCCATTTTAAAGGACAGAAATGGGCTGGAGAAATGGGCCAGCAGGAACTTTATTAAATTCAAAGGGGACGTACGCAGACTCCAACACCAAAGAAGTAGAAGCCTCTTGAAATGCTACAGGCTGGGGACTGTCTGGGAAACAGATGTGCTGAAAGGAGGCTATCCAACACCATTCTTCCAAAATTTCCTCTGAATCCATAGTTCACAGACCTCTAGTATTCCACTTGCCTTTCTTTCCATTTTTTCTGGTTAGTCTGTCCTGAAGTATGGCATAGGGCTAACAGTATTGAGTAGTGAGAAAAGATTATTTCACTTATCTGGTAGTCTATACATCTGTTCATACTTTCCAGTATGACACTTGATTTGTCTAATGTAGTGTTTCTCTCTGACCATGGCTAAAGACCAACACACCCCAGACAAAGATGAAAGAAGCACACAGGAGTCAAGTCTGGAATTATCTTTTCGCTGTATTTGGACCAGGACTAATATTTTATAGCCAGGATGAGGTTAGATAACATAGGATAGGCCCAGATCCACCTTGTCTCCTTCCCTTTTCTTTCCCAACTCATTCCTCTCCCCACTCTTACTCCTAGCTGTGGAGTCCCACTTGTAGCCTTTGCTGTCTTACTTTATCTGCCCAATAAACCAGTTCAGCTCAGAAATCCAGTAGATGCTTCTTGCTTTATTTATACTGTTTGCTTTCTTCTGTTTTATTGAGTACCTTTGGCTTCCAATGGAGCCTGAATCTGAGTCAAAGATGAGCAGGAACATGAAGGGAAGAGAGATGTAAAAGAAATAGGACAGTTTTGCCTTAATCTCTATGGCACAGAGCTCATGTCCCCTTTCAACATTTTTGGACTGGAGGGCTTCCAGTGAGTGCTAATTAAACCTCACAACGCTCCCGTAGAGCAAGATTTGTCATCTTTAATGGCTGAATAAAGAAAAGTCCAGAATGAAATGGCCTTCCTCAATGACATTAGGCAAGGCAGGAGGAAAATCAGAAGCAGAACTAAGGTAAAGGCCTCTTGTCTAAGCTCCTTATTTTCCCCTTTATTCCTATGCCACAGCTGTTTTGTAAGTTTACAACTTACAGTTACAATAAGTTAAGTTACAACAAGCTAAGAGTTTGCATGTTTAGAATATTACTACTACAAATAATGTCCCTGCATAAAGATATGCCAATAATACAGATTTTGTCAAAGCTAGGCAGAAGGGATCAAGGAGCATACTTCATAAAATAGGTGAGTATTTTAAACCTAGAAGATGCAAGGGTTTATGGCCTTAACAGAATTCCCAAGGGATAGGCCATACATAGCAGCTTTCAACACAGAGCAAGCTGAGCAAAATGGGACAGAAATTGAAGTGCTTCAGGTAGTGATCTGTTCAGTGTTAACACACTGAGTTAACAGCTACCTAGAATGAGTCATCAGTCCCCCTGGATGATTTCAGCCTTTTATCTAATACTTGTTTGATGTAAAGCACTTGTTTGACAAAAATCCATGGCTCCAGCCTCCTTTCTGATCACCTCAAGTCACAGAACTGTGCTGTCAGAATCATCTAGTGAAATTTTGTCCTATTTACACAGCTTCAGGACAAGATGAAGGAATTGTGTCCATCTTGGCCTGTCCAGTAAGATACCCTCATAAGCAGTGTGCTGGGAAGAGTGAAAGAACTAAAACTGAACTTTTTGCATGAATGCTACCCCTATTACATCACAGAAAAAATTAAAAAGGAAGCAAACATGAAAGCATGGGAAGACAGTTTCCCTGTTGTTGCATTAAAAGTGGTAGTTTCCATTAGCAATTTGAGAGCAACATAATCTTCACAGAGAGGTGAAATGTCTATTCTGAGGAGTTCAGGGGCAGATATAAACATGGTGCAAAGCTGTACCATCCTCTTGAGTCTGGAGAAGTGGTGAACTCAAGCTGAGAAGCACCTCAAGCTGCTAGGGAGAATGGAAATCCCAAAAGTCAGATAGAGCCATATCTAAGTGTCAGGAGGATTTAGTCACCCAGATGCTGTCAAGTCTCATATTTCAAAACTAGATTGAGCAGGGACTGAAGTCTGTGTGGCCCTTTCTGTACACTTTTCCTCCAAAGAACAAACAGTGCATAGTCCTTGGTCCCAGCTTTTGCAGCCTGGGTCTCTGACCAGAGGTTACCCCAACTCCTCAACACTGCCTTATTGCAACATATGCTTCAGCAACATTTATTCTTAATAAAAAGGATATGAGGAACTTTGCAAGTACATTTACTGTAGAGATTACTGTATATGCAAAGTTGGACATCCACCTAAAGGCTGATCCTGCAAGAACTTCACATACAAAAATCCCATTTCATTCGGACTGTGTTCCACATGTTCACTGTCAAGGCACCCAGGGCTCCCTCCTGGCAAGGCAGAAGCATTTTTAATTGTCATGGTAGGTGATTCTAACAGGTATAGAAGTCGATAATGTAAAATTGTATGGAGGTAAAACAGCAGTCACAGTTCCACTGAGAATCATCCAGCTGTACAGGGATTATAGAGGTTTATAAGAAACATCAGCACAGCACACCTGGTTTTGTACAAAGGGTTAATTTTGACAAAAACCAACAGAGGGACAGCAAGGATTTGGGGGCATACTGTACTGCATATATCCTTAGAGAGGCTGCTAAGATGGCTGCGTTGGAAACCTTTTGGGCCTGATCCTATGAAGCAGATAGAAAATCCTGTAGCTTTAGTGAGCAGCAAAGGTTGTCAGAACCTTGAAGAACTCACACGTTAGCCTCCATGTCTGGTATCTGAAAATACACACAATTTCCCAGGTGAGGTCATCCCAGTGCAGAGCAGAGCAGGACAATCCCTTCCTTTTCCTGCCTGGTAATGCTGTGCCTGAGGCACCCAGGCACTGCTGACTCATATTCAACTTGCCATCAACCAGGACCACCAGGTCCCCTTCCACAGCACTGCCCTGCAGCCTCTTTTTCTCCAGTTTATACACACAATCAGGCTTGCCCCAACCCAAGTGCAGAATCCAGCACTTACCCCTGTTAAATGTCATACAGCTGGGGATTGCCCACCTCTCTAATTAATTCACCAGCCTCTCTCTGCAGGACCTCTTTGCCTTCAAGGGAGTCAACATCTCCTCCCAGCAGAATGGTGTTGGCAAAATCGCTCACTCTCTTTCCAGTCCTGCATCAAAGTGGTTAATGAAGACGTTGAAGAGAACTAAGCCAAGAATGGAGCCCTGTGGAACCCTGCTAGTGACAGGTCACCAGTCTGGTGTCACCCCAGTCACTATAACTCTTTGTGCCTGAGCCATGAGCCAGTTGCTCACCCGTGGCATGATGTGTTTATCCAGCTGTGGGATGGATATTTTGTCCAGAAGGATCCTGTGTGAGAGAGTATCAAAAGCTTTACTGAAATCCAAACGGATTGACTTCCCTAGATCAACCAAGTGAGTTACCCTGTCACACAAGGAGTTCAGTTTCCACAAGCAGGACTTCCCCCTCATGAAGCCATGCTGGCTGTGACCAATGACTGTGTTGTCCTCCAACTGGTTTTCAAAACTTCCCAGAACAATTTTTCCCATGATTTTACTGGACACTGAAGTGAGACTGGCAGGCCTGTACTTGCTGAGGTTCTCCATTTTGCCCTTCTTGACAGTGTTTGTCAGCTTCCAGTCAGCTGGGACCTCTCCCCTTCAAGCCCTTCAAATCTGTAAGGATACAGCTGGAAATTATAACATGAGTATGATTTGTCTGTTCCTTGGGTGAAAAAATAAAGGAGGATCCATGTAAACCTCTTTTTTCTATCCAGACACTGTAGAGGTGGCTGAAGCATAGATTCTGATTATAGACCTCAGATCAGTCTGGGTGGGTGTGAGAAAAGGTCTGGGGGGCTTTTTCCAGCTGTTCCATGGTTTGGTGAGGCCTCATTCCTACAGCAGGGATTTTGAGGAGAGGGATTTCACACTGCACTGCTACCACCCCGTATGAAACCCCCCATCCAGACTCACTGGCTGGAGCTGAGGTTCAGCTGCCAGAGCCTTGGCCTAAGCCCCTTGCTGTGCAGTCAAACCCGTCACTCCTGAGGTACTTAATCTCACACTTATAAGAAGTAAATCTACACTGTGAAAAAAAAACCCAACTTTTTTTTCCAGTCTTAGAATTCTGCTTTTAGTAACCGAGCTAAATATGACATAAATATCCTAGACAAATTCGTGTCTCTGGAAATACTGAAACCCTGGCCCCATGACACGGCTGCTGGGATTCCTGCCATTCGCTAAAAAGTTAAGCTGGGAAACACTTTGTCCAATTACTAAAAACAATGAAGATATAAAGGAATTATAACCTAAAAACAGAGGTGCTGAAAGAAAGAACACAGACCCACGTAATAAAAAATATTGATTTAATTAAGGCAGCAGAGTAAAACATTCACAAACTTGGATGCCCCTGGTGTGTGTGTACAGGGGGGCAGGTGGGTGTGCATGTGTAAGCACACATGCTTCCCTTGGAAGTGGTTTCTGACCAAATCCTAGCAGAGGTGTCACAGACAGGAGGGATATAAGGATCAGCTCCTCTGCTCTAAAGCTGATGCGGAGAGCAGTAGTGGCATAGACACTTACAAGCAGCCATGGTGTAGACCCCATCCCTGCAAACTGGTGCTGGTTTTGGCTGGGAAGATGGACACTGAGATGGGCTTTTGTGCTCTGAACTTCTGAACCCTGCAGGAGACCCGAACCACCGAACCGCACTTTGGTTGTTTGCGAAGAGAGTAATTTATTGAGCTCCATCCTGGAAGAAACCACAAGACATTCTGAAGGGCTAAATTCAATACCTAAAAATATTCCTCCAGAACTGGATGAAATGAGAAAGACTTCAAGATTGAGACAGACATGTGTTTCCAAGGGCAGTATTTTGTCCAGCTCTCAAAAAGTAGTATTTTAGTGCTTTTGGTGACTGGAACAAAGACACATTCAGCCCCCATTGCATAACGTCAAAATGACCACAGAACAATTTTGGGTTGTCCTGTCAGGTGATAAGCAAGAGCAATAACATGTTTGGGAGTTCTCATTTCTCTAACGGGAACCTGCAGGCCACTTGTGAATGATTTGTTCTGGAAAGGTGAATAAATAGCACTTCAACTGAACCTGAAGTGTTCTGCAGAGAGCAAGCAAGAGCAAGAGGAAAGACAAAGAGGGGAACTTTTTGTGTTTATCTTGGAAATTATGTGTCTACAGACAAAAGCCAGTGATTCTTTTCCTTTTCCCCTTGGTTTCTGAGCCTCTCAGGGATACATGCACCATATTCTGAAGTTTTTCTTTCACACACATGGAATTTAGAAACTATCTTTAAAACAAGCTGCATGAAATTCAAGATTATCATGTACTCTAATACTGCAGTGGGGGATCTAAAGACATCACTAGGTATCTTGGGGTTCAGAATTAGGTGAGTTTGCAAAGAGTCCCTGTGAAAAGCAGCCACCTAGTATCAGAGTAGAGGGAACTATAATGAGAACCACCTTATTTAAGTATTGCCAGAAAAGCTAAACTATTCTCAACAGCAGATATTTTAGGGACCTTTCCACTATACTCTAGATTTTTTGGCTGGTCACTTTCTAGATGATTCAATTCCTGTTCCTTTGGAAGTGTGCTGAAAACCACAGAAATAGCCGTTAATCTTTGGGAATGCTGAAGTCTTAAGCACGTCAAAGCTCCCAAATGCATTTCAAGAAGTCTGAGCATTTCCCCATAGGCGTTCAGTGACTTTTGTTTCTAGGAAAGAGTAGTTATAGACAGCACTCAAAACAGACTAGAAAAGCAGACATAACACTACAGTGCAGTTCCACAGTGAGCTGAATTACTTGAGGAGAGGGGTTTTGTCACTCCTGAACCCGTAGCTGAGGTCCAGCTAATCACTAATGCTTAGCTGTGAGGAGGAGCATCCATGCACAGAAAGCAGCCAGTTTATGTTCAAGGCCCTAACGGAGCTGTGGCTCTTCACACTCTTTCAGCAACCACCCCACTACAATGTAGGGAAACTATAGGGAGGAGACAGAAAAACAGGATCAAAAGCCTGGGTTTTCCACAAGCAAAAGGTTCACATGCCACATTTTTACATGCCAGAAATACGTGTGCAAGTCTGATGTTACAAAATAAATGCCAATCATTTTGTCCTGTCCAACAGCAGCACTCTCTCAGTAAGACTGGGGGAATTAAGACTTTACTGCACTTTTTTCTACTGTAGAAGAAATAGAACCCCCAAAAAGTTGGTTTGTTGGGGGGGTTGTGGGGTTCTTTGTACTGTCCAGATCTGATCACTGATTAATTTTTTTTCGAGGGACTATATTTTCAGATACTCAGGAACTGCGAAGAGATAGACTCTCAGAAACAGGCTTTCTTGTTTAATCAGTTTAATGAAATTGCCAGATAGCTGCACATTTAAATGTCTGGTTACTTTATTTGGGTGACACTTTCCTAAGCTTTGGGTTTGTTTTCCTGACAGGGACACTTTTGTCCCTTACACTTTGGAAAAACTGTGCTGCGTTTCTCAGTCAAGGGAAAGTTGATTACATTGCTTAATGTTTTAGGAAAATACCTGCTACTATTTTTGTCATTTTCTGTTTACTTGAGGACAGTATCACAAACAGGAAAAGATATTAAAATCCTTCAGATTTAGTGAGACAAACGAGAAGTATAAAACAAGAGGTAAGAGGAGTTACATGGGGGGATATTCTGCATAGGACATAATCCTCTCTGCCTATTGCTGCATCTGCAGTGATGGTGTTCAATGCCATGAAGTTTGCAAGTGTTACAAAAATACAAACATGATGCTAATGATCCTCTAATGTATACATTGCTGGTAGAATTGCTTGCTTTCACAGAACCATTT
Source organism: Ploceus nigricollis (assembly GCA_013399945.1). Classification (NCBI taxonomy): domain Eukaryota; kingdom Metazoa; phylum Chordata; class Aves; order Passeriformes; family Ploceidae; genus Ploceus; species Ploceus nigricollis. Next base: position 46,719 of record VXBC01004961.1, on the reverse strand, counting down.
TGGGTCAAAAGGGGCTGCAGAAAGTCGTTTAGTCCAAGCGTTTCTTCAGCATAACTCTTCATGCCATGTCGTTATAGCTTTTACTTTACACATCTCCATGTACTAATCTCTCTTGCTGAGACTGACATTTTCATTCTTTCAGAAGCCTCACAATTATGGCCTATCACTCTTTTCATCCATATCTTTACTACATTGAGAGCCACATCCCATTTCACTGATTTTCTGCCTTTTCCTGTGTTCAACTACTCTTTCATCTACACTCTCATCTCCTTTGCACACCATCATTGTTCTATTGCTTTTCTCCAGTCCCCTCAGATGTCACTTTCTATAACTTGCTTAGCCATGGGGGATATATGCCTGTAATTCTTAATCACACTACACGTGCAAAGACTCTTCTTTGTCCAGGACAGACTGTACTATGCATCTGATTTTATGCTAGCAGAGGAAAATCTGGCTGGCAGGCACTCATGCCCTTCTTTTAACAAATCAAAATTCCTCAGGTTCAACACAAACACATGCCCAGAGCAAGCATTGTTAAAAAGTAAGAAGAATTTTGAAGAGACGAGGGAAATGAAGGCAGCCAGGGAAAACACAGCTTCTTAATTTTGCTGCAAATTATTCTCCAACACTCCCTTCTCCCAAACCACCTTGATCAAACAATCCCTGTGCAGCCTGCCCTGTGCTGGGTCAATTGTACTAAACATCCAGCTGTGCCTGGCATGCAGGTGTTTGAGTTATGTGTTGCCAGCTACAGGTGGACTGATTGATGTTGCAGTTGGTTTTTCTGGGGAAAGCAGCCATACAGGAAGGAAGGTGAGGGAAAATAGCTGGGCTAGGCATGTTCTGCACTGCAAAGATCATGGTCCAGTGGCATTGCAAACCTTCCTAACAGATCTAGTACTGTGTTCAGAGCCCCTTTCACATTTCCCTCTGCAGCCATGGGTACTGGACACTGACACTTTCCACAGCCTGCATGTCACCTCTGAAGTGCAGTTCTCTTTTGGGTGGGATTAGGTGGGCAGATGAACTTTTGCTTGCTACCACAAATCCTTTTGAAATACGACCTCACTTCTGCAGCCCTTCTCAAGCACTTACCAGCTCAGGAAGAGCAGGTCAGGTCACCACGACAGGGCCTCTGCACAGCACACGGCTCAGGAAACAGCTATTGTCCCAAATAGCATCTGCTGCTGCCTGGATTTTTTTCCTGTCGTTTTGGTTTAAATAACAGCAGATAATGCCTCCTGAGTTCCCTCCTGCCTTATTCTATCTCACTAATGCATTAAAAAGTGACTGTATCTGAGGGTGTCCAGCTGTTAGTGTAGGTGATAGGGCTAAATCTTGTTACTGACTTTAGCACTCTTAACCTGAAATGTTTGTGTGGTTGAAGAAAGTTAATGAAACCTTTCTGCAGCAGCTGTTACTCTGAGTTGAGAAAACATCCTGCACTGCTCCATTAGCATCTCCTCAGAGCATTACTGCAATAAAAAGCCCACAAGGATTTCCATTCTGTTTCTTCAGAAACAGAGGTGTCACAGCCAATGTATTAGCAACTAACGATTAGCAAAAGAGCTTTATTCAGATTTCTCTGAGATGTGATGCATTGACATGAAGTAGGGCAATATATATATGACATTTAGCATGGCAAATGTATAAATGTCTCTCCAAAGGTGGCTCTGTTTCCAAAAACCACTGTGACAACTTTCAGCTGTTGCTTTTAGGATGATAGAATCGGGTAATAAAATTATATACACTGACATCACCATTATTAGTGTCTGATTCAATGTGTTTGTATTTCCTGGAACAGAACAAATGTTGTAGAAGCTTGCTGTTCTTTGCAGTTATGGACTGGCACTCTCCAAACAAATACCATTATCCTCCACTTTGTGTTGGGGCAACTTCCACACATCTTAATCTTCTCTTTTCCTTTCATTTCCATTGTCATTCACTGTCCTTTCTCCTTTATTCCCATGCAGGGAGAGAGGATGTTGACAGCCCACCTTCACACCTTGTCTCCTTGCAGCTCTCCAGCAGAAGGGGCAACCTCATGTAGACCACTAAGTTTAGCTATTTAATGAACAAAAGCCAAAGTAGTGAAGCCATGGTATGGGCACAGTTCTCAAGATCAAATCTGCTGTTTGCATGCTGCATTGCCAGCACTTTTATGTCAATTCATGCTTTTCTGCAGTCAGGTGTTTTTCATTAGTAAGAAAAAAGAGATTCCAGGTGAAGATTTTATAAATGTGTTGACAAATGCCAACATTCTTTTACTCAAGTTATGATTAAAATGATTGTAACCTCCTAGGGAAAATGCTAGGAATGCTCTTGATGTGGTTAGGAGGGAGAAAATTTGGCTGAGGGTGCCGGAATGAACTCTTTGATTCTGCAGAAAAACTGGACAACAAACCAGAAGGTAGTTTGTCCATACATACATGAATATCCACATACTGTGGATATGTGGCTTAGAACAGTGTACTCATACACAGGTTAATAAATGAACCACGGATGTGCCTTTCTGATCCGGGTTACATTTTAAACCAAATACTTAAGTTCAACCACCCTCCCCAGCCTGAAGCCCAAATCCTAGCCTTCTGATAGAGATACTGATCCCTATTACCTGCAGGTCCTTCTCCTCATCATTACCAGCTTACCAAACAACACAGCTGACAATGGCTCTGCTTCACCTCTCCCTTGGGACACACACATACACGTGTGCCTGTCTTTAGGGTTGCATTACATGAGGCTACAAAGAATGGCCCCTGTTTGACCAGATTGTCATACAATTTCTGACAGCCCTGAGCCCATGGTTGTATTTACAGGTCTATTCAAAATCTGTGTCTTGTGTTATGCTGTCTGCAACCCTTGCATACGCTCTTGAGAGTAAGTGTGCAGTTTAGCTCAGTTAATAAGCAGGGCTGTTCCCTGAGCTGGCTCCCAGGAGAAGCTCTGACTGTGTGAAATTATTTTCTGCCCTAACACAGAGTAACCACTAAATCACAGAAGATGCTGAGTGGGAAAGGACCCTCAAGAATTACTGAGTCCAACTCGTGGCCCTGCACAGCACCATCCACAAGAATCACACATGTGCCTGAGAGTATTGCCAAGCACTTCTTGACCTCTGTCAGACCACTTCCCTGGGGAGCCTGTTCCAGTGCCCAACCCCACTCTGGGTGAAGATCCTTTTTCTAATATCAGCCTAAACATACCCTGATAGAGGGGCCATTCCCTCAAGTCCTGTCACTGGTCATATAATGGTAACATGAATCCCAACGTGATTCTTTCATGTCTGCTGTCTAAGAAAGCGTAATACCTCATCTGGCAGTTTTCTGATAATTCCAGCAAGCTAAAGAAACAGCAGACAAAAATTTGTATGTGGATTGCCACCAAAACCGAGAAGGATTCCTTCCCTAATCCAAAAAAGAGCTCCCTCATTTTGTCTTCCTGATTTCTATGCTTCTACAGAATATTTTTACTGCGACCCCTAGAGTTTAGAGAGTCAGTATTTGGCTGACAAACCCTTCTTACACTGGGATTGTCTCATCAGTAGTGCTTATGTTTTGAGTGCAGGATCTTTAGGCCAAGGAGTTTGACAAAGAGCAAGAACTGCTGAGGCATCCAGGGCTCAGAGGTGTAGGGTTCTGCACCATGACAATCAAGTAGCAAACACCAGGTCCCATATCTGCTGTGCCATTGGCCAGGCCATTCATCTGTCACACTGCATCACTGCATGTCCCTTAAAACCCTTGTATGAGATGCCAGTCCTGCAGCAAAGGACATTTCCATTAGCAACAGGGAGATGGAATCTATTCTACAAGTACTATAACCCAGCAATACTATCAGCCCAGCATCCTGCTTATGTGCACATTCCCAAACTTTCTATTAATAACTAAGCTATGAAACAGCAGATTATTTTCCATAGATGAGCACCTAACCTCCTGATTAAAGAGCATATTGTAAAGATGGAGTGAAATTAATGTTTAAAAAAAAATCTGCCCA
>VXBC01004961.1:1399-42703 GCA_013399945.1 Ploceus nigricollis | reverse complement strand
CAAAAAAAAAAAAAAAAAAAAAAAAAAAAAAAAAAAAAAAAAACCACACAAATTAACTGCCAATTGTTTTGAAACAATAGGGAGAAATTAGTAAATTATTTGTCAGTAGAAGTGCAAAAGAATAAAATCACTATGGAAAGAATTTTTACTTTCAAAACTAGACAGATGCTCTGTTGTGGTTTTAAAGGAGAAGGGAGGAAATGTTGGTTTGGCCCATTTTGATCTCTAAAGGCTTGTAAATCAGTGATAATAAGCTTTCCTAGTCTAGCCTGGGAGAGGCTGTCCTGGAGTGATTCACATTTCAAAGAGCTCAGGATAAACAGAGCACAACTCTCCAGTTTGTTCCCGTGGAGTAAGCAGGACAGTACAAATTGGGGAAGACTGCTATTTAGGGTGGACCAAATCTTCCACCGACCTCAAAGCCAGAACAATTAGTACAGTGGAGCTCAGCTGCTTTCATATTCCAGCCAAAATCACTCCCTTGCTAAACTCTGGTAACTAAATAAAGGATAAATAAACTAAAGGAAGGCAAAGGATGACTGTTCCCTGGGTTTTGTTACTGAGTTGTGTCACAGGATCTGCTTCCTGCAGGACCCTCCAGGATTTTGTCCTTTTGACAAAGTCTGTTTATTTGGTTGGACTCTGAAGAAGGATATTGGTTCTGAGAAACAGAAGAGGTTTATGGCAAACATAATTCATCCAAAAAAGGTAAACATCCCATACCCTTTGTGTCCAGTGAAAGGCCATCAAAAAATTATCTCAAAGTCAGTCCCACAGTACTAGCACGACAGAAGGCAGTGAAACACTGGGACTCACAATGATGGCAGTGGAGAAAGGACCATGGGACAGCAATATCAACTGCTTTGGCTGCTCCAAGCAACACTGCACCTTGCAGAGTAGACCAGAAAAGCCTAATTCTTGTGTATGGAGGGGAGTTTTCCAGTACAACCTGATGACATTTATACCTGTAAATTAGTATGTACTACCCATGCTTTTACCACAAAATCTAAATTCTAATACAGCAGGAGGCCCAAGTCTGTCTCCAGTTAAGAAAAAATAAAATAGCCAACCAAAATTTCATTTGTATCAGCATAACTAACAATTAACAAAAAAACCCCAGAGATTTTCTATTGGTTAATCTGAGAACTGAAAGCAAAACCTCAAAGACTTTGCAAAACTAAGTAGACACTGCAGGGTTTGAAAAGCAGCCACCTGGCATAAAGCAGATCTGGGCAAAAGAAAGTAAATGGTACAGGTTCTCCACCATGAAAGTACAGGGATCTTAGCATCCCTGGAGCAGAAGCATTATTCCAGGAACAATAAAGGTGCGTGTACACCACAACCTGCAAAGACTGCAGAGTTAGTGCTGAATTACAGGCTTCACCATCCCCTCAAGGCTCGGATCTTTGTCATACAGATCTCAACACCACACTGCATGGCACAGGCTCAACATGCCCTACACTGCACATCTACTCACACCAGAGCTTTGCCTTAAATACCTGACCGCCTTAGTCCAATCTTCGTAGTAGGATCTGGAAAACTGACAGAATCAAAAAACCAGTTCACAGAAAAAACCTGTCATGGCAGTGTCATGGTAGTAACTGGGTGAAGGCATCGAGGAAGAGATGGGTCATTAGCAACCAAAGGCTGTGATTTTGCATTTTGTTTGCTCTGCCTACAGCAAAAGGAGTACCCTGGAAAGAATGAAACTCTCTCACTCCCCCATATTTATGTTAAGGTGTACCTGGAGACTTGCAGTCAGCATTGAAGCTCTGTTGTGCTAGACGTTCCACAAACACAGTGAGAGATAATCCCTCATCTGAAAATAATTTGAAATCTAACCAAAAATACAAAACAGAGAGAGGAGAAACAAAGACCTAGAGATGGAAGGACTTGGCAGCAGTTAGATGAGTCAGTGGAAGAGCTGGAGACAGAGCCTTGCCTCCTGCCTTACTTCAAGTGAGTGCCCTCACCTCTAACTCATGCTGGAGCTTGGAGCCAGGCAATTGATATGCCACAAACCTATTGCTTATAACCCTGGATGTGCTGCTGCTCCCTGAAAGGGTCTGCAAAATCACACTCCTTTCATGAAGGCATAAAAGAAAGATCAAAAGACAAAAATAGATTGTGTGGAAAGCTGTTGGTTCATGTTTTGGAACAAAATTCATATTCAGAGTAGGAAAAATTTTAAGGTAGCAAATGAAACTGTATTTTAACTATTTTGTTATCCATGTGATTATATCCACATAAAAAAGGCCTGCCTCTTGGCTTTAATTAAAATCTCTAGAATAAAAGAAAGCAAAAACTAGTCCACCTTCCTCATCTCTATTTTGGTTTTTTTCTCTCTAGAAGAACAAGGAGTTTATTACCGAATTACAAGGCAATAAATTCTGACACAACTACTTCATGGGCATATACTGAAAACATCTTGTGGAATTTGCTTGTAAGGGAGGTCATGAAATCAAAGAAAGGTTGGTCTTTTAGGAAGGGCTGAATAACTTCATGAGTCATTACCAGTAATTCTTGATGTTACGCAAGGAAATGTATAAAAATCTTACGTTTAGAGCACAAGATGATTCTTTACATATCTCATTTTTAGAAGAATGAAAGATTGTGAGTAAAGAACTAGGACGAAGAGTTATTTTCTGACATTTAGGTTTTTGTTCTAGTTTGGTTTGCTATTGCATGTTCTTGGTGTCCTTGTTGTCCATGGGTCTGCCCTTTTTTGGAAGAGGTTTTATCCTAATGCTGACATCCCAACATAGAGGATATAATTAGGTGCTGGTCAAAATATACACTCTATCTTTGAATTAAAAAAAAAAAATCCAAGATTTCTGTGCTCTACAATTGCCTCAAATCTATAATTTCAAGGGACATCAACATTTAATATTCTGTGACTCTGAAGACTTGGCAGCATTATATTTTACACCGTATTATTGCTGACTGTAACAGCAGCACATTGCTTAAAATTATGCCAAAATTAAATGTCAGGTGTGAGGTTTTCCATTCTTACAATATTTACTCAAAATAGCAACAGAAATTAAAAAGAGACATTTCCGTCATTTATCACACTCTCAATGAGAAAGTTGTATGCTGCCACCAAACCCACTGTAAACGTTAAAATACTATTATTTTAGTAGTTTTAAATACAATTGGCTTCAAGTAAACTCTGAAGATGATGAAGAATACTGTATTTCTGGAGAGCTCACCTAGGTTCTCTGCAGTGATGATAGGGGGATGTCCTTCTTCCTACTCACAATCCAAGGAAAATCCCCCAAAACTTAAATGGTCCTGAACCTCATGTTCTTTGTCTGTCCAAAGTGATTTAAATTAAATTATGCAGATACCCACGGGTATGTCTGCTGTTGCTTATTTTACTCACACAAGTAATATGACTAATTCAATTTTAAAGCAAATCAGTCCTGTTAGGTCATTCAGTCTGCATCCTGTATAAAGCAAGGCAGGGAATTTTGCTCGGTTCTGTAGTGAGTTCCATGAATGTTACTTGAAAAAATCTTGCATTTAAACTTCTCAGTCTGACTGCCTCAGGAACAGTCATTCCAACAACCATCGTGTCAACACAGATTTTTATCTAGACATTCACACTTCTTCCCAAATCATTTAAAAAATTTTGGAAGTGACAGCACTTCTGCATTGTCTGTGGAACTGTAGTAGAAACAGACCCATTCAGTGATGTTGACCCAAAAAATATAAAGATATGGAGAAATTATTTCTCCATTTTACAGAGAACACCAGAGTTTAATCATCACCACCATTTTAAAAGTTGGAACTTTATTTCTAAGACATGAATTCTTAGAGGGCTCAGCATGTGGAGTAACAAAATTGTGTAGCTTTACTTTGTTTTACTCAAGTGAGTTCACATTGTGTAAGATAAATATCACTCATTTCTTTGAGTCACTTCCCTGTGGATCTCAGGGGAGAAGTAGACTTCAATACCTTGAGGTGGCCGTCTTGGAGTCTGGGTCACAACAGGGATAATCAAAATTACGGCATCTTTCCTATCACAACCTCTTTCCCTCAGGAAGCCTCAAGTTTTCGGAAACTCTGCCGGAGTGAACTCCAGCTGGGATGTGCTGTAGCATGGATCATGCCACAAAGCTCACTCCAGTTTCAGGGATGGGAACCCAGTGAGTAATTTCAGACAAGCTACAGCAGCCTAAACAAGAACAAAGGGCTGGTGTGTATAAATAATAACTGCATCCTCTCAGACTGAAGACACTGAGAGATGTTAAAGAAAATATACACTTTCTGAGGTTTTCACCTTAAATAGAAAGGCTAAAACATCACAGGCTGGAAAAATAGAGTCATCCTGCCACAGGACAGAGGGAAAACAGCGTCTTTTAGCCAACCAGAACTCAGAGATCTCTCCTGTTCATGCAGCAATTTGGACATGAATCCACAGCCAAACCCTTGGTCATGGCTGGTATTTGGGTTAGCCTTTGCTGGGTGATGCTGAATTCTGACTGCTAATTTTTCTTCCCCTCAGACTTAGGTCTGCCAGCTTCCTCAGCTCTCTGCACAGTCCCAGCTCTCTCCCTCCCTGGGCAGAGCAGACAACACCACTGTTGTTACCTGGGGCAGTAGATAAAAATATGTATTTAGGCAGTGTGTCTAGGGTAAGAAATCACACTATCTGAGCATTTCCATTTCAAAGGCTCGGGTGTTTGGGTTTTTTCCCATCACTCAGTTTTCTCATCTTTTTAAGATTCAATTTCCTCCACCTGGCTTTTGCTTAAGACAACAGTTTATGCTAAGTTTGACCACAAACAGTTAAGCCATTTCTGAGAATGTTGACAGAAAAGCAGGAGTATAAATTTGATCTATTTTTTTTTTTTGGCAACATTTTTAGTTTTGAACAGCTCAGCATCTCAGCAGGAAGTGGAAAAGAGTTAAAATTTGATCCTAGGTCAAAAATGTTTTTTGATGATCCAGTGAAAATTCTCTTTTCTATCACCAAGTCTGTAAGATACAGACCTTGAGCAGTTTGCAGTTGGTCACCCAGATAGGAGGTCATTCTGGTTTTCATTGTTTTAGTAAGTCCTAAGGCCATGAAATTATTCTTAACTAGCTCTACTCTGAATTTTCATGTGGCAAAATTTGTTATTTAGGAAGCACTCAGTACTGCAGTGTGCCTTTTCATTGCTGTCGAGATAGGACCACTCAGGAGAATAAAAACTTTTAAATGGTGTGAAGTTTCAAGTTATGGTGTGCTTTCAAGTTATGTCAAATTCTTGAATGGATTATTTAATTTAAGGTTGAAGTTGCTTTAGGCCAAGATGTAATCAAATTAGAGCAAAGTGTGATTACTTTTCCTCTAAAAGAAGGTAACTATATCAATTTTGCCAACAGGTCCTCCTCCAGCTATTTTGTTTGAGCTGGTCCAATCTTTACCTTAGCTCATGTCCTTTGGTGTTCTGTAGGAAACACTTACTCAGGGCACCAAATGTTCAGTGGGAAGAAGGGTGTTTTTGTTTGCTGCCTTGCACTGTGAGAAGCACCTATCATTTGACAGCTTTACTGCTCCCCAGGTGCTCCCCTGGCGGAGCTGAGACACTCAGACCACCGGCTTTGCCATCTTAGGATCTGCTGGCAAAATGCAGATAGAAATTGCAACTTGCACCCGGCGGGAAGGAACTTGTAAACACGAGATAAAGGAATGTGTACAAAAGCGCTGGCAGAAGCGTGGGGGTTGAGAAAGTTAGCAGTTTTCCTGGCTGGAGGAGCCAGGCCAGCAGATAATTCTTTGGAGTGATTTCTTCCTCTTAGAAAATACTCAAGTGACCTTAAGCTGCTGAGCTGGCAGCAAGCACAGCTCGAGTTCAGCGGATGCACATGTCTGCGCTGTGTGATTCCACCACAGGGACCTGAGACCTTGGGAAGCAGCTTTAATTGAATAAAGCCATCCAGGGCATGGACAGCCCTTGTGTTGAGTTGTTGGAACAGCATGAACTGAAAGAAATGCTACGGCCTGAAAGCCATAAAACTGGGCTGACCGCATCCTCCAATCATTTTTTGGCGCTGAATTACACAAAGTTGTCCTTTCTTGTTGTGTTGCACAGATAAATGACACAGATTATTCCTTCATTTTTCAAAAGATAATACATAAAAATTATCTTCAGAATGTCCCTAGATGTACTGCTGGAAAGAGCAGCATAAAATCCCTCACAGAAAGGGTTTTCCCTTTTCATCTCTTTTCAAAAGAAACTCGTATGTCTATCTCTTCAGTTTGAAATGAATATTTTTTGATTGAGTGTATACATACACACATATATATAGCTTATGTATTCATGTACATTTTCATTAACCCTATATTTCTAAGAGTTCTGAAGATTATGAAAGGAACTGCTACAAGGAATCTTCCTCACATTCTTATCCTGAGTTTTTCTCTCCTCAGTGTAGCAGCCTCAGATTCCTATACTATTTGGATTGAGTTTGAAATTTGAAATATCATTGACAATTGCTCATATTGAGCGTACTGATAACCTTCCTTTGCCCAAAGGCTGTCAGTTTCCTCTCTTTTTATTTTAGACGGCCCTATAACTTTCATTTTCATAAAACACATTTTTTATACTGCTCAAAAGGTGGAAAAAGAATGTCCAAGTCGAGCTCAATTTGATATGGTTAACAAAAAATAGAAGAAACCAATTAAATTTTACATCTTCCACTGTCTACACCAACACTACATGAAAGGATTAGAAAAATGTCCCATGGACTTGTGCAAGATAAAAACTTTTGTGCCTTCTTCTGACTGCTCATAGAATGTTATTTCATGAGGGAAATTGCATAACATATTGTAGAATTCTAATTAGCAGATATTGTGCAAAATACAAAGTTTTTTATCAGACAGCTGGCATTAAAAATAACTAGAAATCCTGAATGTTTTCACTACAATTTTGTCTTGCTTTACCTCACAAGTTCTTCCCCCAGTGAAATGAAGGCTAACAAAAGGAAATAGGACAAGCTAGACCTGTAGTGCAAACCAGCTTATAGCTCCTTTGTCACTAAATAAAATTGTGTGACGAAAATGAAAATGTTACCTGCGTTTATTCTGGGTCATATATCATTCATGTTTAACTTCAGTGTCAAAATGCATGCTGAAAATTTTGCCTCTACACTAATCCTTTTAGCTCAAAACAGGCTCTGTGATGCCATTCCAGCAACACTCAAGCAAAAAGCCCTGCACTGTTTGGATGAGTAAAAGCAGCAACAGATGGAGCTATCTCATGTGAGCTTCTCATAAGGCTTGAGCTTCTTAAAACACAGACAGCTTGATGAAACACTGCATTATAAAGAGCAAGCGAAAATTTGTAACAAGAGGTGAAATGCTGATTGTAACACCCTGAATGTGTTACAACCCTTACCCAATGAGATACAGGAGATTCCATGATCCTCAAATACAGTAGCAGATGGAGTCAAGAAGGGGCTGGATGCTCCTGAGTGTTAATAAAAGGCTGGTGCTCCTGTCCCACAGTGCTCATAGAGGCCTCTTTCATCTACATCAGACACCTTCCTGGAGTCTCGCAAGGCTGAGAGTCTCCCTGAGCATCACCCCAGAAATAATAGTCTTCACCTGGACCTTCAGAAAATATCTCAGTGTTTTAAGAGGGTGGGAGGTTAATTAATTCAAACATTCTTTCTCTATACAAATTGTTTTTCTCTGTGAAACTGCTCTTTGTCTCTTTCCCAGCTGTCTTCAATGGACCAGTTAGGGAAGTTGTCACTGGATAATTTCCTGCTTCATCATAAGGCTTTAAAGCTTAATTTATATTTATTACTATGCTGTATATAAAAAAATCGTGGTAATGAAAGTTAACCTGTAACATTTCAGCAAAGTCAGCAAATATTGTTTCAAGAACTTCAAGTATAAGCACTTTATAAAAACACTTCCATAAGTAAAAAATTACCCATACTTTAAAGGCTGCTCAGTCAGGCTTTAGTACCAAGATTGTCACTGAGGTGCCTTAGAAGCTGTGGGTTTTAGAAGCATATTTTCATTTCTTTCTTGTATTTTTCTTTCCTTTCCTCTAAAAAGGTTTTTCTGCTCAATGAAATATAAATAGTTGATCGTTATCAGAAAGAGACAGAAAGATATTCTGGAGAGAACCTAATGTATTTCCAAACCACAATTACTTTAATGAAATTTCTTCCTTGGCTCCAGTTTTTCATCTTATTTGTCACACAAATATAACCAAAAAATAAGAAAAAAATATGCAAAAGCATAAAAGTATTTTTGGGTTTGTTACTGTATAGTGTTATATGAGCTATTTGACCCAAGAATAACTATAAGTAAGATTGAGTGAAAACAGAATATCAGCCATATCAGAATATATTTTTGAGACATAAATTGGCCACTGCTTGTAAGTGTGAAAATTATATAATCTCATTCCCCCATATTCCATTCTATTGCACTGCTTCTTTCACAATCAATTCATATTGCAAAATGCTTTCAGAAGGTTTACAGTACAACTATACAAGTTTTCAAAGCAAATATGGTAGGTCCATTCCTAATTGCACACTTTCTCCCAAGGAATCATGTAGGTTGGCTGATGATTAGCACTGCTAGAAAACAGGAATTTTTTGTTTAAATGTTGATGGTGCAGTGGGAAATCTAAAGGGAACAAGTGCACTTAGGTCACAATTCCAAATAGGAAAAAAACTCAAGCAATGAAGACTAGACCTTTAAAGTACAACTCTATAAAATCACCAATTCATCAGTTTGATCTGGTTGAACCTAATCTAGGATTTCTCTCCTTTCCTGGCCTAACACTAGTTATCTGAAACAGTTTTTCAGATACTGGGATTTTAAACAGGCCAAGATTTCAGAAACCCATCCTCAATTTGGGATCCTTTCCAGGAGCAAACCACAGGGCTGACCCTTACGGAGCACATTTATATGCAGTGGTGATTTGGGGGGAGTTCCTCATTAGCTTTAATATACTCTTCCTCAGGAAAATGCAAGCTTTTTTCAGACACATTAATTATACAGATGAGTGGCTGAGGGAAAGATATCTCTAAGTGGAAACTGCAAGTGTTTGTTACCTGGCCATGCCAGGAAGCTTTACCCATTCTCCGTTTCACTTGCAGAGATATGTTGGCTACTTTGGCCTAACATCTGAAAGTTCTGTGGTGATGTGTAAAACACAGAGAGCATTTTCTGTCAGCCTCTGGCCCTTGGAGTAATCCTCTCATCATTAAGTGAAGACGCACACCAGCTGTCTTCTATGGGACGTTTGAGGATCTTCTCTTGTGCCCTTTACCATGACATACGAGCATCTTTGGGGGTTGCAAACATTTCAAACTCTGTGAAATGGCATCAATGTTTCCCTTTTTGATAGAGATGGAAATGAAAATGTAAAGAGACTATATCTTTGATTCTAAATGCTAAGGGCTTAAATACTTACAAGCATTTCAAGTGGTTTTGTTACTATTACTTAGTCTCTCATACACAGCAATAACATTAAGAGTATTTTTTAAAATTTATAAATCTGGTGGTCATTGTGAGGGTTCAGGGTGTGGACACCGTAAGCTTCAGACTGGAGTGCAAAGGTAATTACACAAGGGAGAAATCTATGCAATCAGAATAGACTCTCTCAACTCCTTCCAAATGCCTTGATGATAGATCACGTTCTCTTTCTTATTCATGTATGTGGTGATCTCAGCTTTATCCAACCCTGCCTTTTGAGTGCCAGCATTTTAACCTAATAGATTTTAAATAACCCAAAGGAGTAGGTAGCTCACTAGTCTGATAAATTGTCTCATTTTTGATAAACATCTTCCCAGACCAGTCTTTGAAAGGGATTCAGTGCACCATTATAAGGTCTTAGAGAGCCAGGATAGTGAATGATTTACTCTATCACTTCTCTATGCTTCAGATTTTCAGCTTTCCTTTCAAATACATCTGGTGAGAGTCTCATTTGCAACCTTTGCTGCCTGGTGAGTGCCAAAGACCTCTAGCAAGGGAGCTGTACTCTCTGAACGGGCCTGTGTGAAAAACAAATGCCACTGCTGTTGCCACTGTAGAAGATTTTCTATAAAAGATGTGTAAGGAGTGAACACAAAGGGTTTGTTTGACAGCAACAACAGGCTTGTTTACCAGCTTATGATGCTTTCATGCCATATATGTTTGCAGAGGTTCTATAGCCTGAAGTATTTACAAATATCTTGATTTAAGGGGCATCTGTTACAGACAGTAGAACAGGGCCCCCTTGACATAGTTGCTGCTGCTACATCAGCTCTGGAAACTTAAACAAGCTGTGCCTGCTGCATTCTCCCCAGTCATCTCTCTTGGTATATGTTTCTACTTTCTAATTTTAAACTTTAAGCTGTCTGCTGCAGAATGATTCAGAGAAAGGATGGGTGACTTAGTATGGAGGAAATTAGAAGTCCAGTCATAGTTAACCCAGACTTTTGACCCTGAGCCTGAGTCACACTAATTGTATTTGCTGTAACCCCCCACACACAAAAACATGCACACAATCAAACAATGACTTTTTAAAAAGTGTCTGGACCTTCATGAAGGTCTGACTCTGGCTTGGTCTGGAACTGAAAAAGGAGACAAAAGAAGAAAAGGCTCTTCGTGCAGTTTTTTTCCAGTCCTGTTTAAAGAAAAAAACTGCACAAAAATCTTGGCCTTGCCATAACAGCAACATTGTGCTTGGCTTCACTGGGCTACTCAGGAGTCCAAAGCCTATTAAGTGTGTTTGGGATTCTCAGCTGATATGACAGGCACCAGGCTTCCCACTTCAAAAAGCTCTGTCACAGTTCATCTCAGTCACTGGCATTCTCAAAAAAAAGAGGGCAAAAGCTACAAGAGTTTCAGGGATGAGCTGGCTTTCTGCCTTATGGGGTTTTTTCTAAATTAAAAAAGGCTATGAGGAAAACCCTTACCCCATATTAATTTTCAAAATGCTTTTAAATTCAGATTAAAAGGTTTTTTCCCTCATTTTAGAAAGAGGAAACTGGAGGAAGTTATGGGAAGGAGATGCTTGCAAAACATCACAAACAGCAATGTTACAAATAAGAGCTTCCACCTCTTGTAGGCTACCCAGCAATGCTCTGTCCACTATGAAAACTCTGGCCTCCCACCTTTCAGGGAATATCCAAAGCAAATTATACATTTAAGATGAATCTTGCTGATTTAGCAATAAAAGAAGACATCAAAATTCTTCATATTATTGTTCCTTTACTTAAAAGTTCCTATCAAATACTAATTTAGACCCTGTTGCTGTTGTCCCTGACAGACAGCACCTCTGATCCTCTGATCATCTGAAGGATAAAACTTGGATGATGCATTTCTTAATTTACTTCTCTCTGATGAAATCTGAACATAAAGGTATTTTTCTGTTGCTGATGCAAAACAGGAAATATACAGGAGATTAAAACTCCATAGTTAGAGTTGCTGGAACAATTCCAGTATTCAGAATTTTCTTGGGTTTTATCTTTTTTCCCACAATTTTAACTTTCCAACATCTGAGGAAAACTGTCTTTGTAGAAATTTCCCTAAATACCATGATAATTAAAAAGAGAAAGAAAGTTGTCTGCAATATCCAGGAAAGGTTATGAAAATTAGACTGGAAATTGTGTCTTTCACAGTGTGCAGGGATCTTCCCAACTAAAAAGTCAGCTAGTGGAAGGTTGCATTAGACTAACTGAGAGTTACTTGACTCTTTTCTCAGAAATGTTCCTCCTCTTCTCTCCTCTCCCTGAACATATATACACAGTCATCATCTCCTCTTCACATAATCTTTTTCAAAAGATTAGAGAGGAAGTTGGGGTCCTTTAGAGGCTCTCAGGACCCATCCTTGATGAGAGGCAGGCTCCCTGTCCAGACCTTTTTCAGCAGGGCTGCACTTTGTAACTCTGAGTAAGTGACACTAAAGACAGGTCTGAGGAAGGAAGGTCAGACCCCAGGATGGGAGAGGCAAGGGGAGATGCCCCTGCTCCTTCAAGAGATAACACATCCATTGCTTCTCAGATTTTCTTTTTTTAACATCTGCCTGCAGCAGCACAATTGTACCCAGGGCCTCCTTTGCAGTAACAACAGCGAGGAAAGATGTAGTTTACGACTGTTAAGAACTAAATGTCATTAATCAGTTACCATACAGCTGGGCCTCCTGGAATCAGTGACTTCTCTCAGCCCACATCCAACAGCTCCTGGGTCAGCCTAAGGCAACAGACCCCTTGCATGGTCCCAACATAATTTCTTTTGTTTTTACTCCAGTTGCAGCAGTTGCAGAGAGCACTTCACAGTCTGGACCACAAAGCAGAACTACCTTCAATTCTCTTCCCTGACAAGGAAGATTGCAAGTCCCTTAACACTGTAATGAAGAAGAATTTTTAAAAAGAAAAATGATTTCTTGAATCTTAAAATGAGGCCAAACAGGTTTGCTTTTAGGAAGGAGCAAACCCTCAGCAAAGTCCCAAGAAGAGAAATGTCTTTGCCCCTCCCGACATCTGAATTCATCCATAATCAAAAGTAATTTTTTTATTTTCATATCAAACCTAGAAAAAAATTAAGTCTATTGTCTGCTACACTTTTGTCAAGGTTAAATGTAAGAAAACCAGGAAGACAGAAAAATCATGAGGTTACCCTCTCCATATACTTTAAATCTAACAATCTGTCTACCTTCCACTCATTGTGACAGTGGGTATTTTTCTCTTTGAAGACAGTTTCCATCAGTTTCCATCTTTTATGCTGCTGTAAATCAGGGTAGAACGGTTATGATAAATTTGAGACCTGACCTAAGAGAGATCTATTCCATAGACAGTCATTTATTCAATTACATGAGCTCTACTTCTTTGGATGATTTTCTGGGAACAGGAGAGCATGGATTTGGAGGAAGCTCTATTTCTAAAAAGCTCAAATCCCTAGGGATCAGATACTCATAAGACTGCAATCACTATATGTTTAAACAAAAGGAACATCTTTTGCCCACCGTGAAACGCGTTGATGGCTCAGTCTCACCAAATGAGGTATTTGAACAGTGGTTTAAAGTTAACCACTTCTACAGCACTCAGAAAACATTAGTCCAGTTTTCTACATCTATAAAAAAGGGACTTGTAGTGCATTAGATTATTTTCTGGAAGTGAAAGTCTGGTGAATACTTTTGTGGCTGTTTGCTCAGAAAAGGTTTTGCCTGTGAGAGTTAAAGCAGTCATCCTGAAAATGCTGAATTCTTTCCTCCCGTTTATTAGCATTCCAGTCAGCAAAACTGCAGACTAGTCATACCCTACTAGTCAGACTACCTGAACACAGAGCAAATAGTTCATGACAAACTTCCAAATCTGAAATGAAGTGACTCACAATAACTGAACAAACTGAATAGCTGGCTATTCATAAATGACTTACAAAGAGAACAAAGGTTAACCTTTGGAAAGTCATTTAGTACTCATAGTTGGCCACGATCTCTTCTTTTGCCTTTTAAAATAACAAGGGTGATCAAAAAAGCAAAACAAGCCTTGAAAGACAAGCAACCTAATCTCAGAGAGATGAATCTTTAGATCATGCATGAAACACCATTGCTGGCTCGGCACTGCAATTACTTCGTGCAGTTCTGTGAGAGGTGGGAGCTGTGAGCCAAAAGAAAGAAACAAGGCCAGAACCAGCAACAACTTGCCACCAGCAGTAAAAAATGTAAAGAGCCTGCTTTAACTAGTCATTTCCAAATCCACAGGGGTCTCTCCCTACCAATTACTCTGGCTTTCTTACTCTTCTTCTACCTGGCTTTATAGAGGTCTTTATGGCACATTCAGCTGGGCATCTGAGCAGTTTTTATTAGTGCAGCAAACAAAGTGTCTAATGCCTCTCACTTGTAATCTTTCACTTCATCTATTCTTTCTTCCAGAGAGCCAGTATGTGTGAATTGAATATTTGAGGCACTCTTGAGCATGATTCATGATTCCAGCTGAGTAATACATAACTATCTTTCTCCTCATGTCTTGCATGCCTTTTCTGATGTTTTGCCACCAATGTGGCCTTTCCTATTTCATCTGAACCTGGCCTAGGATTCTGAAGAATTATTGGTGAATAATGGTGTAAAAGTTCTTGTCTTTTTATAGGGAGTAATTTTTCAGATTGGAACTATATAATAAAGGCAAAACATTTGTGATACATGCAATGCTGTACCTAAACTGCACGTGTGTGTGCACCCTGCCCAAGGATAGTCTGTAACCAGCTGGTGCTGTGAGGGGAGACACTAATAAAGATCTAGACCACTGTGGGGGTGGGATTTCACCACAAGTTTTGTAAGGGTCACCTGTCTTATTGCTACAGCTACATCCATGATCAGGGAAGTAAATGATTCTGTCTGTCAGTTATTACTGCTGCCAGAGCTAGCAAAAATAAACACATCCAAACCACTGTCATCTTTTGATTTCCTTTCACATGTGTCTTAATGACCTATGTCTTTGGAGATAGTTTTATATCAAAATATTGAATGATTTTAATTATGTTTTTCTTTCTTCTGCCACAGAATATAGCATTAAAAAGAACTTAATGGACATGATATATCTATAGATAGATACATAAAGAGATATATACATTTGCTCTTCTCTGCTTTCATATAGGTGGAATCACGGAAATTCAGCTCCCATGCCATTCAGTTTGATTCATTTCTGGGAATGGCATTGCATTTACCTATCCAACACTTCACGGGTTTTTGTGTAGAAGAGATGGAATTTATCCACACATTCACTTGACCAAGATGAGGTTGCACACCACCTCATTTAGGTGGTTAGCAATAGCTATAGATCCTTCCATGAATCCTTAGCAGATCTAGTGAGTTGTGCTGTGTCAACACACCAGACTCAGCACATTCCTGGCCCGGGTTGATGAAGTATGAGGGTGATCATGAATGCATCTAAAAGCTCATAATGTAAACCATCTTCACTACCAATGTCAGATCAAACCCCACTGAAACTCAGCAGCCAAAGTGAAGTGATTCTGTTTTATGATCCAAGACAGTTTGGATGTCTTGGATCTAACCTCTAAGATGTCTCTTAGATGTGGCCTGCTAGCAAAGCCACTTCTGAAGTGATGAGATTGAATCCTAACAGATTAAGAAATCTCAGTATTTTAACATGAGCAACACCTGGATTTGTAAAAGACACTTCACATAAAATAAAACAATAAATCTTTCTTAACTCTGGTCTTCAGACCACTGAGAGCTAAGCCATGATGAGCAGCATGGGTACTGTTTAGGTAAAAGAGGAAACTTCATATGTTGCTGCCTAGAGAGGACACAAGAGAAACAGGAGTCTATTCACAGCAATTATCTGATCAAACCTTGTATTAATTAGCACTCAGATAGCAAGGTACAGGTTTACTAAATGCCCCAAGAGATTTTAGCTTAGGATCCTCAAGTGGAGTAGTGGAATTAAAAGCTTCCCTTAATTGTCTGTATGTCTCTAATGAACGTTACAGCCTTGTAGATTTTTGGCAACACATACCGTTGGGGTATTATTTTAAAATTTGATTCCTAAAGCAAACAGCCCACTGTTTCAAAGCAATTTTGTTCTCTATCCTAAGTATTAGCTCAAGCACTAACAAAGTGGGCCATGGAGGACTGTGACAGAGACGGCGTGTGGGCAGCACTTTGCTAATTTGACCTCTCTTCACAGAAATGAGAGGAAACTGTGATCTGAAGCTGACATTTCCTTAGAACATCGCCCAGTTTTCCTAACACTGGGACCACAATTCACTGATAACAGGGCTTTGAAGTAGCTGGAGCAGAGCCAGGAAACATTGGAAGTATTCTTCAGAGAATATCTGTTTCAGATTACCCCAATGTATAGTAAGCCACACATGCTAACTTTAGCATTTCTTCTGCCTTTAAAGCTTTTCGTCTTCTGGATGATTGATCTTGAACCTTTTCCTTTGGCTCAGTACACTAACATTTCTTGTCCAAACACTGCATTCCTATTTGGCATCCAATTTCTTCCCCACCGTGTGTCACTAGGTTCACTTATCTTTCTCATCCTCTGACCCACATTAACTTTTACAAATATATGATTTTGCTGGAGTTCAAGCAGAACCTGTGGCTAATGTTGCACTGAATGTGGCTAAGCAATTGCTTGCTGTGGTTTCTTTATTTTGTTCATTTCCACCTGCAATACTGTCTTCCAGTGCTACACTTCTCCTCTCCATCAGAGGCAGCAGAAGGATAACCCACAGGCAGGGGTTTGGATTTCCTAGTCCCATTTGAATTCAGCTGGAGTTGTACATCCAGCTTTCACAACACATCATGCAAATCAGTAGGGGCACCTCTGTAGGGCAAACCACTCACTGCTGAGGGTCCGACATCCACCGTTTCCTCATGCTAAGTCTAGCATGACCCCAGGTACTGAATGTTCATTTGCAGCCACATGGCTTTATGTGTACATCTTCCAGTCTGGTTTCATAAAAAAGAAACCAGATCATGAGCATCACAAGCTTATGCTGCTGCAAATCGAAGTTCAGTAAGAGGTGATGGCTGGTAACTTTGTTCTGATCTAGACTCTAAGACCAGTACAGAAGCACCATTTGATTCTTCAGAATTATTGGCTGAAAAGGGCGCCAGAGTAACCATTCTGAGCAATGAAATGCAGAGCTGTCACAGCAAGAAGTGGCTCTGACAGCATCCCTCACTCATCTGGCCACTGCAGAATGTCTGAGGCTCAGGCTGAGCACCTCTGCAACACAGCATGATGCATTGCCTGCTGTTCAGCCACACCCTGGGCTGTTAGCAAGCCTGACTCTCACTGCCCAGCCTGGCCATGATTTCCAGGGCATGACTGTTGATAGCCAAGCAAACCCCATTTTGTAAGTCTGTCAAACAATCAATGCCAGCATGGTTTAACGTCTAACACATGGTGTGAAAGAGTCTATAACCTGCCATGAAGTTCTGACACAATCTTTTGCCTTTTCCCCAGCTGGAACTTAACATCAATTAATGTGAGGTGGAGCATGAAAAAGGGGTAGTAGGCTATTCCACAATCAGGCACTTGTCTTGGAAAGACAGCATTCATACAAATTCTTAGTTTCAACACCTCCTATAAAAACAATGAAAGGAGTAATCCATATAAAAACCTCCCTTCTTTGTCAAGTACAACAAAAAAGTCTGCTTTCCAATAGCAAGAAAATAATATTTCCTTTTATCACTATGCAAATAACTCAGTGTGTTTTGAAATCTAAACAAACTTAAAATTAACAGTTGGGCTTCCAGACTCTCACATTTTGGATTGTTAGGTTTGGGCCTGTCATCTAATGACTTTGATAATTCACTCTGTCAGTAGTAGCATAAAAAGATTAACTGGAATTGCAGGAAGACCAGCTCATTTGGTGGTGAGGGAGGGACTATATACATGGCAGGTAGCTACTGGTTGATCTTCCTCACAATCCATGGATAAAACATGGAAAAATAAAATCACTCATCCATGTGTGCATCCCTCTAACACCAAGGCTTGTGTGCACTGTTGTCAGGAACTGCAGTAGACTGGCCACTGCCTGATGCTCTCTGGAAATCTGGCAGCTGTCTGCATATCTAAGAGAATCTTTCAAAGGGGAAAATCTACATACAGTTTGGGGGAAAATAATAACAAAACAAAGCAAAACCAAATCAAAAACACCAAGCAAAAATGTCCAGAGACCTCCAATTAAATCTGAGCTCTGCCATTAAGCAAAAGACATAATTCCCTGAACTAGGACTAACTCCCCATATTTCCTACCCTTCAGCCACCTCATTCTTATATAAAATACTGTTCCTACAGTTTTGGGAACTTTCTTTGTAAAAAGTTACTTCTGCACATGAATACAGATATTCACCCAAGTGTACAATGCCAGTGAACATTGGGAAAGCACAACTTCCCTGCGGTTACCATGTTTTTGTCTCATTCTCTTCTTCTTTAGACTGTAATTTCACAAGATGCTGCTGAAATTTCTGAGTTTCCTTTACTGTCACAAGAATAGCCAAAAAAGTAATAATTTTGGAAAAGACAAAAATTAAGTTAATCCATTTTCCATACTGAAGCAACATTTTGAGCCCAAATTTACCTACATTTATTTTCAGTGAAAGAATGTCTGTCTTGATGCATTTTATTTTGAATGGAATAAATATCTAATTACAAAAATGTGATGGATGAGAACTGACCTCACCAAAAAAACTGCAAGTCTTTCATTTCCAGTTGACCTGACACAATGTTTTTTCCTTCCATTTTTCAGTTCAAATGTAATTGTTCAGACATTCATTTGGCAGAAGGCTTTAACATTTTTAAAGAATAAATTCACTTGGCTATTAAGAGCAGTTGTGGAAGCAAGCACTCCTGTTGGGAGAGACAGCCAGTGAGAGAAGAGGTACCTTACAATCATGAATTGTGCTCTCCAGTGTAACCTAAGTAGTTCAGAAAAAGGTACAGACTGTCCTTCCTGATTTTGATTGCCATCAACTACATTTTCCCAATTTTATCAATTGCAGCACATGAAAATTTGTAATTAATGACAATCAATGACTGCTATTAGATTGCAGTCAAAATGACAATTTGGCACGGAGACACACTTCCAGGACTTCCTGTTCAAATTGACTAAATGAAGGTTCTAGAGAAGAAACCAGGAAACTGGCATGTGACTGCTGGATCCCGGTGGTCTCACTTCACTGTGTGTGTGGAACTGAATAATTTTCAATGCACTACAGTCAGGGAAATTTTACTCTAACTTACAACCCAGAATTAAACTAGCTTCTAAATTGCAAAAGCACATTACTAATGATGACAAGTTTCCTGCACTGCACTTAACCCGCTCTTTTCAGAAGCTACCATCCAGCCTAGGAATATGTCATAAACTCCCCAAGTACCATGATGTCAAGGTAGAGAGCAGTGGTTTCATCAAGGTCACACAAAGGTTGCACCTGGAAGGTGAAAACGGAGTTGAGCTCTCTTGTGTCCCACTAAAGAGCTTTGACAGCAAACCATCGTCTCTCACTGATGTCAACCTCTGTAATAAATGATGTCTCCTTGGTGGGGAACTGCCCAATCTGACATCATTAATAGATCTGGAATTGCTAAAAGGTTTAGGGCTTCAGCATGTTTTGCTTTTAATTGAGCATGAAGCTGACTTGGCAATAATACCAAAAAGAGCCTTACACCCAAATAAAATCTGTTTAGATTGGCTGGTCTTCATGAAGTGATTCAGAACAACAAAGCTGCACCTTCTCTCTTCATGTCGACACAGTTGTCAGGACTAAATATTGTGGGCTGCATGTCTTCAAATGAGATTGATTGCACAACCTTTGTGAAAGTGCAAAGCATTTGAAATGCATCTTGTGTGGGAAGAAAACAAATGGATCAGCCCTCCTCCCCTTTGAATCTATTTGGATCATTATAAAAACAGATAAACTGCTGAGTAGGAGACATAAGTAAGGTCATCCTTGCAGGGAAGTGTGCTTATGTCAGGTTCACCCTGGGTAAAACTAATATATCCTCATATGGCTATGGAAAGATTTCTTCTTGGTTCCCAAAATGAAGAGTTGACAGCCAAAGAGAGCAGTCATTAAAAATAAAAGCACGTTTTTACGTTTAGGAAAATAACACATCAATCCCTGAATTTAAAATCATCTTTAGCATAACCATGTTTCCAGTGATCCTTTTCCTTGCTAGAGCATGCCACTCTCAATAACACATGCTTTTGAAGATCAGAATTCTTCAAATACTTAAAGATGTTTCCCCCATTCCCACCTGACTCCTGATTCTCCAGCTCATGAAGGCATTCCCCATGCTCCATAAGCCACATGCTTCAATTCCCAGAATGTATATTATCCATAATTGATTTAATCCCTCAGCACTGGGAACTGTAACTGTATCATAAATTAATGGGTTGTGTCTGTTTCTTGTTCTCCTCAAAATCTTGATACATGCATTTTACACAGATGACAAAGACATTTCTATTGTAGCATCAGCAGATTTATTCAGGAAGATCCCAGTCCTGCCACATGGTAGTTTTAATGCTCATTTCAGCAAGAGCAAGGTTCCAGTTTGCAGCTCTTTGTCTAATGGAGCTTTTGACAGAGGTTTCAAGTCCTTCTGTGAGGTCCTTCAAAGGGGGTACCTTGCCTTTGCCCCATAAGAATTCTTGTTGACATGTCCAAACAAACATCAGCAATGGTGTGGCCCTGCAATCAGCCAGACCAATTATCTGAGAGGAGAGACTGGGAGCTCTNAAAAAAAAAAAAAAAAATCCAAGTAGAGTATTTAGTATTTTTTTAGCCAGATCATCTTGCTGCATGATTGCTATTGCCAAAGCAAGGGAAGGGTGTGAACACACTGGTAAGAGTGGAATAGTCACTTCTCTTACAGCTTGAAGTCAACTCAACCTCACTGGGTCATCACCATCTTTCAGATGTACTGGGCCTCATCCTTTGCTGATAAGTCAACAAAGTTAGGTCATCACTAGAGAGGTCTGGACTTACACCAGCTAACAGTTTATCCTGTTATAGTCAGTCTCCCCCTGAAGCTGAATGTATTAGGTAGTTCTCCAATAAAAATGAAATCTATCCTCACCACCAGTCACTCCTGTTTTCACAGAGGACAAAAAAAGATGTATTCTGAATCACATGCCTGACAAGGCAAAACACATCATGCTTATCTGTTCGTCAGCCCACAGCTGTGATTCAGCTGCAATTATTTCCCCTGAAGTAGCAATTTCATCTATCATTATTATCCTTATTATTAATGCACTATTTTTTTAAATGGCAAATATCATCTATCTTTGTGGAATGTGGGAAGGCTGTTTTACTTTTGATATTAAAAAGTTCTTTTGCAAAGTAAACATTGGCTGATCCTCCAAGTTGGTACACTGTTTAGGAATGCAGCCTTGCACAAAGCCCAGAGGCTTTTCAGGGTGTTAAAAGAAACCTCAGGCATTGAAGTCATCCCAAAGAATCAGATGAAAATGATGTGTACACGTGTCAAAATGCCAACTTTAACTGTGTGAATATGTCAACATTATTTGAGCTGGTAGGAAGGCAGGGGCTGTTTGCAACAATAAAAAGCACTGTTCAAAAGGCTGTTTTCTAAGATGGATTAACTGCATTAAAAAAAAAAAACTTAAAAAGGTAACATGCAAAAAACAAGACAAAAGGAAAGCTGAAGCAGAACTTAAGAATGAGTGCCTACTGCTGCTCTTTCAAACAAAGTTAATAATCAAAAAATATAACAAAAAATCTGCAATGTTATATGCTCTGCTCATTTGTAATTAAGACTTCAGTGTTATCCTCCTTTTCACTCTGTTTCCATATCCTTTGTTTACAGTTGGAAAGTCTCACCAGCTGTCCCTAGCTGGTCTAGAGCAGATCTTGTGGAGGAGAATTGATCTGCTTACAGGACACAATCTTTACACTATAAAATCTCTAGATCTAATCAGTGTTTTTCTTTCCACAAATTAGTACTCCCTCTAGCATTATGGGAGACTGTTCTCCTTTCCTTTAACATAATATAGAAAAGTGGCAAAACTTGTATCTGTCCTGGCAGGTCCCTGTACTGCCATGTTCATCTGGTGCTTGGAGACTCTGGAGGCTCTTATGTGTCTTTGCAGTGCTGGACTTGGTCCTGCTGTTCAAGAGCTGGAGAGGGAATACAGAAGCTGGAGAGGAAGAGGAGGTAACAGCACTGCCATGGTCTCAAGTCTCTTGGCATAACTTGGCAACTCACCCAGAAAACCCAGAAGATACAGAGAGATGGAAATACAAGCTCTTTATTCTGAAAGGGCAATCTGTTCAGTCTCCAGAGTGGTAACATCATCAGCAGAGAAGGCAGAAAATGGGAAAGAAAGACATAGGAGATAACTTTTTTTTTTAATAAAACCATTAGGAACAAGAAATATTTTGATTCTGAGTTACTGTCCCAGCCCCTTAAGGGCCACAGGGTCATAGCTGTCCCTTCTCCTCCAGGACAGAGTTTAAGCCAAACTTTATCTCGCCATGATGCACTTTGGTGTCCACCTCTCAGAGGTGATGTTGGCAGTGCCACGGCATTTTCATCAGTGCTTGTCCTGATGAGATATTCCAGGTCAGAGGGGCCACTTCCAGAAAATAACCCAGCATTTTCTTGAACATACAAACAAAAACACACTTCTGCCTCATACTTCTAATAATACTGAGCAGTAATGATGACTCAAAGCTGAAATTCATGATCTAATTGGAGACTGAGCCTCTCTGACTGATAAGATATATTTGAGAATACTTTCTGGCTGGCAAGGGAAGGATAGAAAATTTTTATGAGCCTCTCATTTGCACGGTGGTATAAACTGATGATGAAAGGCTAGAATTTGTCTGTGTAAGTGAAAGATATAATGCAAGATAGTGCCACACCAACCTTCAGTGAAAAAGCAGAAGAAAGTCTACCTGCACCGATGCACTAATGAAGGGGCTCAGCAGTCAATTAAAAGGAAAATTTAAAAAGCAGACATTTGTGGTTAGGATATCAGATGGGAAAATTAGACAGATGTGAATAATCCGGCCTTGAGTACTGAGTTGGCAGAGCAGGTAAAATTAGTTAGGTAAGATGGTTAACACAAAGAAGGCAAAACTTGAAAAAAAAACTATTGTAGATTGAGCAAGAGCTACATATTATTGAGACTCAGCAGGGTTGCAGTGATTTGGAAAGTGAGAAATAATTTGGAATGGGATTGAACAGAGAACAACCACCTCTCCCAGGTAATTAGGCTAATCCCACAGAATCTTTTGTTTGGGCTTGCCCACTACAAGCTCTCATTGCAGATTCCTTAAAATATGAAATGTGATTCCTAACATGTGCTGTGAAGGTGTCAAACAGAGCCTGCTGTGAGCAGAACTGTACAGCAAGTCACGTGAAAACTTTCTGCTTCAGCAACATAACCAGCAGAACATGCAGTCATCATGAGTTTCACATTTCATGCTTCTCACTGAAATTAGGTAACACTGGGAGAAGAAAACTAATGGAAAAATTCACCTGCTTTAATGCACATTCTTAATAAAAATCTTCTTGCTAAAATGAATGAGAGGAATCTGAAATAACTTATGAAATGTGTAAGTAAAATGTATAGATGGCATAGGTATAGTTACAATCACAAAACTATCTGAATTCAATAGTCTCAGTTCAGAAGGGCAGGGGGAATTGTCCCCAGTCCTAAAGAAGACAAAATCTACAGTATTTCTGGGAGGCAAAAAAAGCAATAAATTCAGGTTCACTAAAATACCTGTTCTGAAAGCCAAAATATGTAATTGTATTTTGATTTTTAAATTTTTTTTAATTTACATGTATACATATATTTGCTTTCAGAGGGAGATATTATTGTTTTTTTAAATGCAAGAAGCCAAATACATAAATCAAATTTTACTAAAAAAAATAAATAAACCCCACCAATATAAAAATTTATGTCCAGATAAGGAAATGTCTTTCAACATTATTGAAGCAGATAAATGTATTATTATAATTATTATTTCTTTTAATGAAACTTCACTGAAACAAATTTTAAAATTCTATTGGAAATTTTTTAATACCTTTTGCCTAATCAGATATCTACAATTCTCTCTCTGCAAAGTAACCTTAACTTTTCTTCAGAGCACTTTTGGACATCAAGGGAGCAGGGAGTAGTTCTCAGAGCAGCCTCCTGTCTGTCAGAGTATCTTTAGCACTGGTTGGCACAGAGGCAGATTGTGGCCCTTTTTCATCTAGCAGCTATTCAGTACAGCACATTTGTTATTCTTTGCTGCCAAGGAGACAATCTGCTTTTCATTTCCTCTGAAGAAGAGCATAATACTATGAGGAAAACATCAGATATAATTAGGCAAAATGGTTGAGTGCCTGACTGAGCAGAGAAATGGAACTGTCCTGGATATGAAAAATAGCCACACACCTGAGAAAGAAACAAGAAAAAGGAGAAAAGTGCTGGCTGCCCAATTGGAGTGTGCAGAAGCTACCACGTGTTATCCTTTCCTTGTGCAAGTGAGTTATTTCCTAGGAATTGTGCAAACTAATTGTCTTCTCAAAACATTTGAAAAATGAAAAAATAGAATAATAAAATAAAATAGAAGCCCACCCCCACACAGATTCTGCTATTTCCCTACATTATGAACTAATATACACCTACAGATGGAAAACCTGGTTCCTGAATATTTCTAGACCTGTACACAATCCGGACACAATTCTCCAGTGCTTTATGTCAATTATGTGTGTTCCTGTGTCTGAAAAAATATTCTTTAACTTACAGAATGAGGAGTTTGCAAGAAGCCTTTTGCTGCTAACAGCAAATATCAATTGATTCATTACTGTTCACGCCACTTGAATGTTTTGGAACAGGAAAGCCTGAATTCTCATATTCCCCTGAGTCACAACAGTGAGCAGCACCACCCCATGCCTCACAGCCCATGAGGTTATGG
Source organism: Ploceus nigricollis (assembly GCA_013399945.1). Classification (NCBI taxonomy): domain Eukaryota; kingdom Metazoa; phylum Chordata; class Aves; order Passeriformes; family Ploceidae; genus Ploceus; species Ploceus nigricollis. The sequence goes on along the minus strand of VXBC01004961.1, from coordinate 18,299 downwards.
AGGGCTGGAGGACTGTCCTGGAAATGCAGGGACCTGCCAGAAAACAGCAGGGAAGTCAGCTATCAGGTAACTGAAGTTCCTGCTTCATAAAAGCTGGGCAAAGGCCTTAAAAGTGCAGTCAGAGGCACTACCAGTCACCTCTTACTCTTGTCCATCAAACAGAAAATACAGGATGGCTATGGCTAGTAACAGACCACAGTTTTCTACTAACTCTGCAAGCCTTGTCTGGACTCATGTCAGCTTGCCTAGAGTTTTTTTTTTTTAGGTTTATCCCCTTGTAAAAGTAATTTTTAATGACCATGTGGAGATTGCTTTGTCTATTTTATATCCTTATCTTTGGCTAATTTTGTTGTACAGCTATCGTTTTTATAGAGTCAGCTTTAAAAAGCACCTCATCCGTACTAATGAATGAAGTAGACTTAAATCATCTAGAACAACAAAATAATTTATGTGTAAAGGCAAGGTATGACAGCAGAAGGCTTGAGAGTGAGAATGCAGGTTACAGTGGAGAGGAGTACAGGCATTGCATGACCTGAGAGAGGGCATGAGACAGCATTGGAGGCTCTGGGGATGCAACTATCTCACTAACCAAAGAACTGCAGACTCAAAGAATGTGTAAAACTGCTATTCAGGTGAATAATGTGAACAAAAGCAAGATTTTATTAAATGTAGACACTCCAAATAGCAAATCTGGGTGTAATGTGGAGGTGCAGATTAATGAAAAAGCTGAAGTGTTAAATCATGCTAGAAAAAAATAAACTGAAAATGTTCCCAAATGTACACTAGAGAAAGAGGGAAAGACCTTCAACACCACCTTCATAGCTCTACCTGTGTAGGACTTAGGAGATTGATGACACACTAACTCCTCTTCTAGACTGAAGCCAGTGAGCCAAAGGGCAGGGGAAGATCATGCATAACAGCAGAGAAAGGCTATGTGTAAAGGAGTGCGTATACAGCAATTTTAACTGCATCATTATTGAAGTATTTTCCAGAATTACACTCCATTTTCCTTTTCTCTTCATTATTCATTAATTATACTGATAGCAATTCAGTTACACAAATAACATTTGACATTACAGACAAGGTGTGTTTTCTTTCTGCAGAACAAACACAATTTTGAGTACAACACTACCTTTCACTCATGGATGGTCTTCATACAGGCCTTGGACCCCCATGGATGCAACAAAGAGCAGCATATCCATCTGTGTTAATGTATGATCAGGCTATCAATTCAGCACTGCCAGTGAGAGAAAGATTGCCAGAATCTCTTACCAGCACAAGGACATATCTGCATTTTTATTTTCTGAGCTGAACTAAGGTGACTCTGCTTGTGCTCTCCAAGTCTGACAGCTCCAAACATGAAATCACACCATCGTGGTTAGCCCAGCAGTGAACACAAGCCCTCCTGAGAGCCAGCTTCAGACTACCCAGGTTCAGCACTGCCCTAACACAGCCACAGCATTCCCAGTTCACATCTGGCTGATTGTCTGCCTGCAAATCAACACAGACAAATGCTTGAAGATATAGCCCAGAAATCCAAAACACTTCTGAAAATGTTTGTATTCCCCATTTCCTCTCTATTCTTTCTCTCATTCTCTCTCTCTCTCTCCCTCTTTTTATCTCTTCCTATTTTGATTTTCCAACAGACTTTTGGGTCTGGTTCCTCTTCAGGGCATGGATGGTTTACTAGCAAGAACTCTGCCTAAAATTTCTCTAGTGGCTTAGGCAGGGACAGTGTTAATAAGAAACACTACACAGAGGTTTCTTTGACAAGATAGCCACAGTCGATCATCCCAAAGCAGCACTGGAGATGAGCAAGAAGCACATCTCAGCCCCCTACAACTCAGCACAACGCAGTCCCCAAGTGGATACTCCTCTTCATCAAATGCTCCCATGCAGCACAATGCCTATCAGCCACAAGAGGCAGTTAGATCTGATGTTCACTTCAAAAATAAATCAAATATGTTACCTGGGTGAGCAATGACTAGTGAACACTTTCAGCTGTAGCCAGAGAGGATGATGTGGCTCAGCAGTGCAAACTGATTCAGTCTAATAATTGTCAGAGCTGAGAGTTTCAGGAGGAGATTTACAATGGTTCTGCAGTCTGGCTCTAGCCTTAAAAGTTAGGGTGGGGACTGTAAAGAATTGGCAGCTGATAACAGAAATGGAATTAAATCAAAATATCTATCCTTTGTTTATTCATCATCTTGAAATATTTATAATGGTCCAAGTAGCCCTCCACCCACCTCACACTTGAGCTTTTAAACGTGTGTCCAGATTCAAGACTGGCAACATCTTGAGTCCATCTCTGGATTAACCCAAACCCTTCTACTTTGACCATTAACAGATACTTCAACAAAATGAGACCAGAATCTCAGCTGGCATCAGCTTTCTATTTGCTGTCTAAATCCAAATTAATATTAGGTGTTACAAGACTAAAATAATCCCTAATGAACCTGAGAAATGGCATCCTGAGTGAAGTCATGCAAGGCCTGACTTCAGCCAACAGCCCTTCTTTCTAAATATATATATATATATATATATGTGTGTGTGTGTGTGTGTGTGTATAAACACATACATAAAACAAATTTAGGGCAAACTGCCCTTAATAGAGCAATGTATATTACAACACCTATCTAACTGGATTTTAAGACTCCTTCTTAAGTTTAGCATTTGCCTCCACTCTAAATATTTTCTTTATAAAGAACTGTATACATAGAGTCCATATTAAAATCACGGTGTTCCATAATGCTCCTAGAGTCTAGAGTTCACATCTGCTTTCTTTTTTTTTTTTTTCCTCTTTAAGGAGATGGCTGCCAGTAAGGAAGATTACATGTTGCCTTAAATTTTCCCAGAATATGTCTCCTTGGATCCAACACTATGGTTCAGCCTTTTGTACACATGGAGAGGGCAGCTGGAACATTTCAGATACAGATGTGAACCTTCCCAGAGTTAATTATTCACATTATTGTTTGCATCTTCAATTTGAGTTATCCAGCATGTATTAGAGTCCTGCATACTATGCACTAGTTTTGGTGCACCAATACCTTCTGGGAATTTCTGGCTGCAACTACTGATTCATATCTAAATTCCCAGACACTTTTTGATTTGTGCAACTGGTAGTGAGATTGTGAACACACGATGGAAAAAAAAACTTCTACCAGAAAAGCAGTTATTTAAACAATTAGCAGCACAGAGGAGACTAAGGATAGCTCTTCAAAAACCTTTTATCTGCATTCCTTATTCTCCACTGCCTGCAGGCATCCCCTCCCTTTGGTGATCTGAAACTCCCAGCCCTGCAGACTGCTTTCTTGGTGTACTATTTTTGCCAAAACTACAAGGAAGTTTATCAAAAGGTTTTTGAATGATGGCACTTTCTCCCAGACCTGAAGGAACAGCTCACTCATTCCCTCCATATCCTCCTTGCACTTGCTACAGAAGAGCTGTGAGGTGTTTTTGGTGATCTATTTCAGACTTCTTTAACATTGGATGCTCTGGTTTCATGGTCTGACAACTGATTGATAAGTCCTCTTTTGTGGACTGAGAATGACTGACCTTTTCCTCTGGGATTCCCATTATAGGGTAGCCCTGTGTCCTCTTTCTTGGCCAAGTGCCATGGGAAAGACAGCTTGCAAAGACAGCTCAAAGAATGATGTATGAATTAAAAAAAAAAAAAAAAGGAAGAAGAAGGCTTTGAAAATCATTCAGCATGACTGTGCACACATAGTTTAATATACATGAGTCTTTTTATCCTGTAAGGGTTCTTTCTCACATCTCTCTGTTGACCTTGAATGTTAAGATGAGCCTCATTTTAAATAGGTTTCCCTGGACATGTCTGATCCCTAGGCACTTTTTTAAAAGAATTATCTACTGGGATCAATTTCCAAACAAAATCCATCACACTCAAGACATGGATTTCCAACTTCACAAGCCATTAGTTAAGCTGGAAGAAGAAATTGCAGCAACCATAGGCTTCCCTGAAAGTTATACAACCTTGCCTCAGAGGCCAGCGAGACCATTACTGGGGAATGGCTAATGGGAGGATGAGAGGAAGGAAGAGCCAGATATTTAAGATGTGGGAAAGTAACTCATGCTCCCCGAGAAACTTCTTGGATTCCCTCTGATTTAATGAGGTGTTTTTCCTCCACAACTTACTGCAAAGGTACGGTCTCATTAAGCAGTTGGTAGCTTATAGAGCTGCATTATCTGCTTCATGTCCATACCACACTTCACCCATAACTGTGCATAAGTCAAACTCTGAAACTCTAAGATTCCAGAAAGGTCAGAGGGGAAAAAAAATTTTTTAAAAAGCTACTGAAATACCTTGCAGTGGGAGAATAATGGAAATAACACTGCAAAATATTCAGTCCACCTTCTGTACAAAAGAGGTGACTAAAGTTATTCAGGCCTAAAATTTTCAGGCTGGACAAAGACTCCCAAAGCATTGTTTTTTAAATCTAGTCATTAAACTCTTTCCATGAAAAGCAATTTCTGAGAATTCCTCAAAGTTAAGGACTCCCAAAGCATTGTATAAATTAAGAATTTAAACATGCAGACACTTTTCAATCTCTGTTTGCACATTTCTGTCACTGGATTTTTGCATGGATTTCCATTGGGTTTATCCTGGACTTGTTATATTTTTATTAGGGAGAAGTATTTCATTAGTTCTATGGCTTAGGACCTGTCACAACAAGGGAGACCGGGGGAGGTCTGGGAAAGCATTGGGATACCCATAGCCTTGGAGGATTGCTCAGGAATCTGTCAGTGTATATTTTGTCAAACATTCAAATGAGATGGGCACAGATGGAGGGAGATTTTTTTCTCTCTTACACATTAACCAAGTAGTTCCCCAGATACAACAAGATGCTCATCTTACTACTCCTGATGAAACACATGCAAGTGCAGTGCTCATATTATTTACAAATTCAAGCACCTAGGAAAGTCTGCAGAATGACAGCCTGAAGGCAGAACCATTAATTTATCTTGTTCCTATAATGTCCAAACCTAACACCGTTCAGAGGTCAAGTCGTGTACTGGGAGGTATGCTTGCTATCTGCTGGCCATGATCAACAGAAAACTGGTTTTTGCCATAAATACTAAGAATATAATAAGAGGAGGAATCATAAAAGTGAAACACACCCTGTGGTGTTATTTCCACAATCCATACTGGGTTCAATTGTAGGGTGGTCAGATTTTTATTAGAGATGAGTCAATTCTGGGGCCTGTCAAAATAACTTGTTCATCTAAAAGATCTCCTAAGCTTGCTACTGCATTTGAGCAAACCTAAAAGATTTGCCAAGGAGGAATTTCATAGGCTAAAATAATAATAAGTCCTATGATGTGGGCCTGAAAACAAAGAAAATGCAGCCATATAAGATTATTTGAATTTTATGCATACGTCGATCACCTGATGCTGAACATTATCATCTGTAGAAATACTTAACTCTTCTTTTACCTCACATGATTTTAGGTAGATATAAGTCTATTTAAATTTAGATTTAAATTTTTACAAAGTTTAAGAGTTAGATATACCTTCTAGAAAGATCATGACAAGGCACAGATCTGAACTACCTGGAAGTCCTTACTCAGCTGTAGATGAAAAAACAAATATCAAATCCACCTATTCCAGCTGTCAGAGCACCAAGCTCAGAATCACAGGCATTTCTTTGAACTCCAGTCAATACTTGCTACCGAAGTGAATAACAATCTAATATATTTTCTTTCTTCCATAATTCTTTTTGTAATTAGGAGTAAAAACACTTAGATAAGTTGAGTTTTGCATTTCCAGAAAGAGAGAATGAGTAATTTCACTGAACAAACAATAACCACTGTAAACAAAAGCAAAATTACAACAGTGGAGGGGAAAGAGTGGAGAAAGGGTGCTTTAAGTCTTGAATTCTTTCAGTTGGCTTTCTCCATGCAGAGACATTGACATCTCATATTTGTTATAGTGTTTGGCAACATCAATTTAAACCAAGACACAGCTTCATCTGACTGGCCTAGGAAGTGAACATAATGCTGTTTCCAACAGGACTGAAAAGCGTATCAGACTTTCAACAGGGGTAGTAGACAACCTCAAGAATTTGATTATGGTGTACACAGAGGAAGAAAAGACCTTTACTCCTTGGTAAAGGACCCAAGTATACCTGATGAGCAGGGGCATCTTTCTCCAGCATCAAAGGCAATGGCACAGCATGAAATTCAAACATCTGAAAAGTCTAATGGCTGAAAATTAAAAAATGCTGTCAGTCTGCTAAAAATTATTTTTAATTCAAAATAAATCAGACTAACAATTTACAGATGTTTGGAAAGAAAATGTTTAAGTTACTCGTTTTCAAAGCCTGAGCCCTCCCTACCTTCAGTATTCCACTTGCATTTTAATGATTGCAGTGGCTTTCTGCCACTGCCTGTTCCCTCCTGATGCACAGCACAAACCTCATGAGTCTGCAGGTCTTATACTCACCCTGGAGCCTGAAGTCACATACTTTCTATTATCTTCAGGGTTACAAAGTGGAAATAGGGAGAGAAACCCAAGAGTGGATTACTCCTTAAGAGAAAGAATATATGAAGCATATATATATATATATATATAAAATTCAGTGAAATTGTGGGAATCTTAGGAAGTAAAATAGATCCACAAAGAAGTAGAGCACACAGATCTTTTAGGATTTATGCTAGTACTTCCAAAAAGCACGTGTATGAAGCCCACCTGTATCGACAAGCCAGAAAAGGAACCTCAGATTGTCTTTGAAGCTCACATGTCCAGTCTAATTCTTCCAGCTCTGAGGGAAGACATGTGGCTGGTGGACAGCAGGAAGATAAGTCAGCACCCACTGCTGCACCACTGGCTTTGCCTCTGTTCTCTCCATCCAGACAAACCTTAGGTGAGGAAGAATATGGCTACCATCTCTTTCATCTACTGGTATTTCCATTAATGTTGTCCAGTTCATACTGTTCTTGCTACTCAGTTAGGGTCTTTCTTCACATTCTTTCCTCCGTGATGGGAATTGATGGGAATTTCTTCAGTATTAAATTTTTGCCACAAATATTTTGTGTCTCCAACTAAAAAAAAAAAAAACAACACATTGATATCGTTATGTTAGGGTTGGTCTAGTGAAAATTTTTGTTCTGCTGGTTCTGTGATCTGAGAGAAGAGAAAGAAGGGAAGGGGAGACTTTGATACAACCAATTCATCATGAAGGACATGAATGCAGCTGAGAGAAGCAAGCCTCAGCTGACTAAGACTCCATGCACTGGCTTCTCCCTAGTGAACAGATCACTATGCGTCTTTCTTCAAAAATTAACTTTGGAGCCTAAATCACTCTTGAAACACATTCAAAATTACCCTGGAAACATTTACAACATCAACTGCAGAGAAAACTTTTCTAAATCAATCTCTTATGCATTTGTGCCACCTAGTGAACAAAACCAGCTGAAGTGCTTTTGGGAGAGGGAAGACAGACCTTGGTGTCCTCAGAAATGCTTGTTGGCTCTCAAGTGTGCTTTGGTGGCTCACTGGGTTAACTGCCTTTGTCCCTCAATGTTGAGCTGCCAGTTTCAAACCCTAGAAGGACGACGAATGAATGTGACCTGACAAACCGAAGCCACAAAAAGCTCTTCTGTGTCACAGGGGAAAAGAAAATCAAATAGCTGGATCTCACTCCCATCCTCTCACAGTCCCATAAGCAACACTGGCAGTAAGTGTGTGCAATGGAGTAATGAGCAACTCAGAGTCATTCTGGGTTCAGATATATAGAGTGTAACACCTAAACTTAAACAACTGGTGTCTGCTATTCTGCAAGGGAAACCTTAATATTATTCAAATTAATATCCACTTGGACTGTAAAAACCATACTGGTACTATCCTGGGACACAGTTTCCTATATAGCTCATTGCTATTTTGGGACCATAATACATTATGAAGACATAGCATTATTCATAGTAATAGCAGCCTTGAGGCCCCAGCCAAAAACAGGGAAACTTGAGCATAGCTATGATTTACAGCCTAATCCAATAAGAGGGGGGAAAGGAGAAACCCTCATTTTACAGATGAGAGCGCTGAAGTTACAGAGTCAGGCAGGACTTGTTTATGCCATATTTTTTAGGCCAAATCCAGGGTCTGGTGATGATAATGAGCTAGTGTCCAGGTGTATACAGGGTACTGCAAGCATGTCTATGAGGTTCCCATGTCTCTGGTGTCATGCTCCTGCACAGCTTCCAGGACGGCTCAGACAAAGGGCTAAGGAGGCTTGCAAGGATTCAAAGTCTAAATAAGTCTCCTAAAATGTTAGTTGGTTTTGGTTTAGTTGGTGTAATTTAAAGCTTTAGCTGTGGACCTTGTTTCCAGATTCCAGGCCAAAATCTCTACCCAAGTGTTGTTTCAGTATTTTGCTTTGAGCCAATATGTATATTAAACAACAGCAACAGATCCCGTGAAAGATGTTTGTTTATCAGTATTTCAAATGTACCAACTATCCAAGCACTGACTTTCCCTGCAGAGAAATAAACTCAGTTGCAGGACAAACGACAGCCCCACACGCTATAAAATAGTGCCATCTAGTGCATACTGGACGATAGATTAAACAACTTTTTTCCTAGAGGGAAAACATCCTGTAAGCGACTACTGAATACACATTCAACACAAAATTTCAGATTTCAACTATCTAAAAGTTAGGTCTGGAGTATGCAAATTAATGATATCTATTCAACTTTTGAGTCATTTCATTAAATGCTTATGCAGAGAAAACATTTTCCTTCCAATAAATTCATAGCCACCCTCAAAATTAGGCATGTATTTATTGCAGCAGGATTGGTTTCACAGCCTGTGTACCAAATTTTTCTAAGGAAGATTAAAGCAATCAAAGAAGAATCACTAGTGAGTCTCAAGTAATGAGACTGGTTATGATTTCTCATTAAAACCTACTGATAAGGCATTTTTTAAGAACTAAACACACGAATTTACAAACCACTGTTTTTCTTCTGAGAGCAACATTGCAATTAATTCAGAAAGACTAAAGATGCTGCTTATAGAACAGAAGAGCATAAAAATAAAACCTGCTAGAGCAGCCCCAGATGATCCTCAGCACACCTCCAAGAAAGCTCATACTGGAGAAGCCAGTGGAGCATTTCCCCAAATTTTCCACACCTCTGCCATGATAGGACAAGCTTAGAGCTATGCAAGGCAAAGGAGATGGTGTGTTCTAAGAGTTTCATGTGTAGGAAAATTGCAAAGTTAAATCGCTCTTTAGGTTGGACAACAGCCAAGCTCCTGCCCATGATACAAGATAGTGTGACGGTTACCAAGAGGGATGTGTATCCATGCCCCCATAGCCCTGCCACAGAATGCTCATCCTTCCTTAGTGCCCACAGGAAGCTTTCTGCATCTCCCTATTCCTGAATGCCTCACCAAACCCTTCAGGACATCGGTTACCACTGTAATTCAAAAGGTGCTGGATGCCTCATAAGGAAGTACATACAACCTGTCCAAAAAGGCGAAAATGCAGAGTTTGTCATTGCAACTCTTTGTTAAAGGCTGTATTATTTCTGGTGCCAGATATACATCAATATCTTCAGCCACACTTGTCTGAGATGTGATTTCAGCAATTTTCATCTGGTGTATTTGTCTTGCCAGAGGTATTACTATGCTAGAAGTGTACAGGCTGTAACACTGATAATTCAATAGACAGATGTCTTCCTCTGAACCTGCAGTGATCCAGCTTATCCACATCCACAGGAAGGACCCTGGTACCCCTGGAAGTCTCTGCCACTGCACAAGGTGCATAGTCTTGACTGACTGCCCTGCTTTAAGGGTTCTGGGGCTGTTTCAGGAAGACCAGAAATGTCAGCTCAGGTGTCTTGGATTAAGTCCAGGTACATAATTGTATTCTTCCTGTCTACATTTCCCTTTTGCTTTTTGTTGGATAAACTATTCCTCATGCTGCAGTCTACATTGTGTTTTGCTGCTCTGTATGCTAAAAAGCTGCCATATTCCACCCCAAAGTTGGCTGTATTCAAAGGATGGATTAACTGTTCTTTATGTATGCAGTTTGGAACTGAATTGCAAGGTCCATTGTGTGTTTTAGGATCAGTGTTATTTAAAATAGTGGTTTACCACTGGTATCTTCCCCTTATACTCAAGTCTCAAAAGAAGCATATGATAAATAAACCACTGCAGAGAGGGGGTTAAAATCCACAATGAGCCAAAGTCAGTGTTTGGTTTGAGTCTGATTGCTGCGACATTTTTCTGGAGGGGACTGGGAGGGAAATGGCCTCTTCAGAATTAAGGAAAAAATAATCCACTTACATCATAGAAAGCTGGAATCACATCAAAGGCTGTGAAAGCTCAGAAATTGGCAGCTTGAGATCCACTAAGAACTGAAATGAATTTATACCTTTTTTTAAATAAAGCTGGAACAATGGTTCAAACAACTTAATCCCTTAGCAATTTCACAACCTTTTGTTATTTTTCAGAAGTCTCTCTCTTGTCTTGGTGTGTCAAATCACCCGTTTAAATCTTTTGCATATTTAGGACCAAATTGTGCTCTCCTAAGTGTTTGATGCTGTTGAGTTCAATGTGTTTGGGAGATCTGCAGAGCATGGCCTTGACCTTTGGGGATGCCAAAGTGGGGCAGCACAGCCTGAGGACAGCACACAACTCTCTTCTCTGCATAGTTATGCTCTACTGGAGTCTTTCAGAGAAAGTCAATAAACCGCCATTTTTAAAATGGGAGTAACACTAACCTACCTCCCAGGAGAGCTGAAAAGCTTAAGCACATCCATGTGACAAAGCCTGTCTGGTATCAATGGGCCATCACAGGCTCATGCCCATGCCAAGCCCCAGATGGGGAAAGGGCACTAAGGCACAGGCCTAGGAACCCTTCAGCCCAAGAGGGGGGTGAATACATGGCATCCCCTCTCCCAAGTTTCACCTCAGCACAGAATATTAATAAACCAAGTGTGATCCCAGTCTATTCTCCTTTTGAAGGTACCTCAGTGGATAGCCAAGAAGGTAAAACTCATGAGAGGAAGAAAGAGCCTCATCCTGTAGTTAAGCAGCTGAGGTGCTCAGCTGCAAAGAGGATGACCTGGGCTGTTTCCTCCTTTTAGGAGCCTGTTGAGGTGTTGCTTTTTCCACTGGAGATAAAAAAAGGAAATAACCCAGGCAGTCCCAAACAGCTCCTTTCAGAAAGAAAGTTTGACCACCACTTTAGGTGCTGGTTTCAAGCTCTTAATTGCAGGTCTGACACAGCCAGGCCACCTCTTGCTAGCACAAGAGTGCTTTCTGAAAGTGAACACCACCCTTTCCCTGAAACCACGGAATGAAGCTTTACACACACAAGCACACACATGCCTGTGTTGGTTTTCTTCAGTGTTAATCCTGTTTGATCCATGCACGTTCCTGGTGTAAATTTACTTTTGAACATTTCCTCTGTTGACAGCCACCTTTATTAACCAGCAGTATCCTGCTATCCCCCTGCTCAGAACTCCTGTACTGCAAAAATGACACCTTTGGACAGGGAGACTGCTTTGAGAGCCAGGGAAGGGGATAGAGAACATCCCAAGCAGCTCTTCAAGAGGTAGGTGAGAGATTGCTCTCAGCTTCCACTAAGAATCATGACAGTACATGGAAGAAGATCAGCATCTGTGGAAGGCCATGCCCCTAGACACCACATCTGCTACTCATAAGCATCTTAAAAGATGTGAAATAGATTAAAAACTTGGCAAGATCTCACAAGAGCCCTTGCTAATGCACTTCTTCCTGGTTTTAATATGGAGGTCTAACCAATAGAATCTGGTTAGAATCTGGTTCTCCCAAATCTCTCAGTTGAGAAGCATTAATCCTTGGCAGTTTGGTCATTCTTGTCCACGAACTACTTAAAAGAAAAGTTTAAATGGGTAACATTTTGATTTCCTTCTACAAGTGTTTCAAAGCAATAAACCACGTTAGTCAATGAGGGCTTAGCCTCCTCCAGTTTTTGATCCAAGGTCCTAGTCTGGCTGACACGGCCACATTCGATACAGTCAGTAACTGTCCCGTAGCAATGTCAAGTGAGGGTGCTTTACAAGCACGATAATTACAGTTAATTATATGCAAGAGTCATAGGTGTGCCTAGCAATACATCGTTTACACAAGTCCCTACCCCAAGAACCTTAAAGCATAATCTGGACGGACATAATTAAAGAGTGACCCATGGAAACAAGAGCAGAAGCGAGTCTAATTTGAGCTCATCTCCTGTTTTGTCTGTGGGACATGCCGACCCCTGTGAGTAGCTCCTGTTGTTGCCGAAATCGTTTTCCGGCGGCCTCTCTCCGTTCCTGAGGCTCTGCCGCCCTCCCGCGGCCACTCGGGCTCGTCCTGCTGGCCTTGGGGATGTCATCTTGTGTCCGTGTGCATGTGGCATCCTGCAGTCCCCGGGATCACTCTGCCAGCTGAGGTAGACCTCTCTTTTTTTGTGTCTCAGAAAACTAAATATTTTCCCTCCAGAAAACATTTTACTGCCTTTTCCTTCAGAGCATAAGGTGCTCATAGAATCACAGAATCACAGATTATCCCAAGCTGAAAGGGACCCACAAGGATCACTGAAGTCCACCTCCCAGCATTATCCAAACGTTCCATGAACTCTGTCAGTTGTTGCTGTGACCATTTCCAGTGCCCAACCACTCTCTGGGTGAAGAAGCTTTTCCTAATGTCTAATCTCAACCTCCCCTGACAAAGCTCCAGGCCATTTTCTCAGGTCCTGTCACTGTTCCTCAGGTCATGAAGAAATTGGGTCCAGGCGATGATAGTGTGTGGTCAGTAACACATATTGTCACAGGGACACACCAGCAGTCACAGCAGAGCCGTGAACTTCTGGAGCTCTTAGATACATTACAATCCAACCTGGATCCTAAGGCAGAAAAGAAACTCTTACAGTCTAGGTGCACTCACTCCTGAAAGGCTCTTCTGAACCTACACAACCATCCTTGTGTGAGCTGAACCAGGATGTCCTCCTGCATCTGTTTGACTGTATCCTTTGATCATACACTTAGCTAGAAACACCAGCAACATCTTTTCCAATAATAAACTCTGAAAAGCAGAAAAACTGCATGAGTGAAGATTGAAGCAGCCTTCAGCAACTGAGGAAAAAGACTTTGAAGAACCTGGGAAGACTTCTTAAGAAAATATGAAATAGCAGCAAGAAAAGCCACAGATTTAGTATTTTGCCTGGGAAATCTTCCCAGTTTCCCATAAGCATCCCTGACAAAATTTTTATGGCACCACAGATAATTCTTGCTTTCATTTCCATGAAATAAACAAGCAAATTTACACAGTTTTACAGAGAACTAACAGACCCTTTGCCCGTGCATGTGCCCAGGAAACAACAGTTCAAAAATCTAGGCTATCCCAGTCATACAGCTCAAAGGAAGATATTTGGGATGTCCTGGCCAGCTGAACAGCAAATATTTATTGCATAAGAAAATTGTGGTGATGTAAATATTGTTGGGTTGTCAAGGAAATTGTAAAAAACTTCACACCCTCCATAAATGTGTACACATCTTTAGACAAAGACGTCTCTGTGGCTTTGGGACAGAATGTAAGAGACATGTTGTGCCTTAAAATATGCTTGAAAATGTACAGTGTGATATTGGAAAACCCAGACAATCCATTAACCTTTTATATGTGCAGGTATACATGTAGCCATATGCGGACAAAAGCAGCAAACTGAATAAAATACTCAGCACCTATACAGTTTAAATGGACTTTATATGGACACCCGTGCTCTAAGGCTTTTTTCCCCCTTTTTACTGAAGTATTTTTTAAATAAACTTTTAATAAAATTAAAAGAAAAATCATATAATAAATACAGGTTATGGAAAAATAAAAGCATGAAGAAGACACAAATGATTCCAATCTCAACACAAAAACATGAAGATATATTTCACTTGCTCAGAAAAAAAACACCATAGGAAACATCTCACTTCCAAAACAACTCTCTCCATTTCTGTTTCACTTTTATTTCCTTCTACTCCCTCACCCTAAAACTGTGAAGCAATAATTATTAGATATACACACACACTCTTACTGTACTCCTGAGTTCTCCAAACCCCAACAGAAGAATCACCTACAAGCAATTTTTTTCCACTTTCTAGAGAAGCTTCCCAGTCATCACCCTCCCATTAACAATTGATTCCTTTTTCTCCCTCTCTTTTTAATTTGCACCATAGAATGCCATGCTTAACATTCAACATTTATCCCTCATTGCTCAAGTCAAACCTGTATGTTTCTTTACCTATGGCATGGACAACAAGGATTGTGACACTTGTTCTTCAGTACAAGAGCAGAGTAGATTATGCACTGCATCTCTCAGCTTACACTAGCACAAGATGAATAAAGATGCTACACACCACCTGATTAATGCAAACACAAAACCTGCTTCTACTATGACTGCTTTGCAGCTCTTTGTGTAGGGTATGGGCAATATTAGACACTGCAGAATAACATTTCTCAGCTGCAGTGTGGATGAACCTGAAGAACTGAAGCTATAGAAGTCAGGAAGTCACATTCAGCTTCCCATGCTAACATCAAGAAAACTAAATCTTTAACTTTAGACTCATCACAACTGCACCCAACTGTCCTATAAAAATACACAAAAGATCACAGTTTCCTCAACACTACTCAATACAGTAGTATTTCTGCAGAAAGCTATGTTCATAAATCAATTGGAAATAACTTTTTTCCCCATTAAAATACCTTGGAATGCCTGAGCCTCACACTGTACACACATGTACTCTGTACATTCAGAGTAACACCATGCTACAGACACAAGAATTAGCAATGATCTGGATGTCTGTATTATTTTGCCATGTAACAAAAGAACAGTGTAAACATACCTGGCAAACCAATATGATCACTTGTGTAGCAAATCTTTTTCTTGGTCTACATTAATATTGAAGGATGTAGTTTAATAAAAAACAGCAGAAATAAATAGATATGCCATGTAACTTAATTTTTCCCAGCCCTTTTATGCTTACAGACAGCTGGAATTCCTTGGAAAATACACTGAAGACAATCCAATTCCAATATGAAATAAAATTTCAATCATTTAAATTTTTCTAAAAAATGGAAATATGCCATATCTCTTTTTCTATGTCCATGTAAAGAAAAAAAAAATATTTTGCCTATGAGAAGCAAAGCAGTTAACCATTTTTTCACACCTCTCACCCCATTTTCTCATAGAGCTCCAAGGAAGAGCTACTTTAGATGGGTGCCAAACATAAAGCACTTCCAGAAGTCAAGGCCAGTATGGTCTTAGAAGAAATTCTGTTTGCTCCAGAAATAGCAGGTAAGGGCTCCCAGACAAGCTGCTGAAATTCTGGAAGACTCAGCATTGTTCTCAAAGTTTTCTGGCAAACCCATGCTGGGGAGAATTGTGATGCACCTTAAGACTAGTGAAGATTCTGAGGTATCACCCCAGCAATACAGTCAGCTACTCTGTTTAGGTCAGTATCATCCCTGTCATGGCTCACTAAACCCAGCATTTCTCAAAATAAAAAGCCATGTGAAATCTTAAATATTTTACCATGTCTACATTTCATGACTCCATCTCTAGAAGAAAGTCACCAAAAAAAGTTTCACAATCACTACAAAAATATTTAGAAGTGTAACTTCCAAACAATGCTCCTCATTCAAAACTACTTGCATCTTCTAGGATGCTTCCAGCTGAGAAATTAAGCTAACTCGTCAACATCAAACTAAATAAGTAGCAGATTGTTCATTACAAGCTATTTGGACACATTTTTTTCTTTTTAATTTCCATGATGAATCTGAAGCAGTTGCATTCACAGCTGTCCTTCAAACATCCACATTGGAAATGTGGATACTCACCTATAGTAAACACAGTGTCCAACTAGCAGGAATGATGTGCAGGAACTCCATGATATCAGAAGGCTAATTAATTACTTTATTAAACTATATTATACTATAACTATATTACACTGTATTACACTAATAAGAACTATCACTAACTAGAAAAACCCATGATTCTCTGCCAAGTCCCAGCACAGCTGTGACCTGATTGGTCAATCAATCCAAAACACCATCACCAGAATCCAATCAAGCAATCACCTTGGGTAAACAATCTCCAGAACACATTCCACGTGTGCAAAACAACGAGCAGCAGCAAGTGAGATAGGAATTGTTTTGATCATTCTTTTCTCTGCCTCTCTCACAGCTTCTCTCAGGAAAAAAATCTGAGAAAGCTAAGTCTCTCTCTGTTCAGAGGACATGTGAATACCACCCCCCCCCATGGTGGCTGTGACTGGATTAGCTCCTGACCCAAGCACACACATGCTTCCTGAAGGAGCCCTGCTCCAGAGTGATTCTGTTTGGTGAAGAATCTCATGGAAAAAAGGCTTCAGAGAGCAGGGAGGAGCAGGAGCAGGGAGGCAGTGAAATTTCAAAGAGGCTGTGATGCCATGCTAGGTGTTTTCCTGTGAGATATTAGCAGGCAGTGACAGGAGACAGCCACTGCCTGCCCCAGGGCCTGCACACCCTCATCCCACAAGAAAAGGGACATAAAGAAAGCTGCAGAGAGCCTTCTTACAAGGACAGGTACTGATAGGAAAAGGGGCAGTGACTTTACAGTGACAGAGGGAAGCTTTAGATGGGATATTGGGAAGGAGTTCTTGAGTGTGAGGATACTGAGTAACTGGCACAGGTTGCTTCAAGCAGCTACAGTAGCCCCATCCCTCAAAGTGTTCAAAGACAGCTTCTGAGCCAGGCTCTGAACAACCAGGTCTAGTGCTGGCCATCCCTCCGTGCCCAAAGAAAGGGGGATGGAGCTAGATGATCACCAAGATCCCTTCCAACCCCAAACCATTCTATGGCTCACCAAGTAGGTGTTGGCCCTCCCCCAGTGGG
>VXBC01004960.1:0-46786 GCA_013399945.1 Ploceus nigricollis | reverse complement strand
GAGCAGAGAATGTGGGTACTACAAAGGGCAGAACATGCTACTGAGTTCATTGTCTTTACATATCTATCTGACCTATTATCTGCATTATTTATCCACATGTGTGCACATTTCCATAGAAAAAATATACACACATGCATATATATACACATACAAATGTCTATGTATTTGTATATAAAATTGGGCCTCTAGTACATGCTCAGAAGCACAAGGGAGGTAAGATTTGAGAATGCTCTGAGTCAAGAATGAGTCCTGGAGGTGTTGAGTACAGCACAATTAACATTTTTTCCCAGAATATTTTGGATTGCAACGGACCTTAAAGTTGATCTAATTACAAACCCCTTTGCCATGGGCAGGGACACCTTCCACTAGACCAGGTTTTTCAGAGCCCATCCACAGGGGCATCCACAGCTTCTTTGGGCCACATCTTCCTGTGTCTCACCACTCTCATAGCACAGGCTTAATCTGTCAATGACTATTTTGACATTGTATCTCTGCAAGGACAGAGGGGATGCATGAAGTCAAATGCAAGTTAATCTAGTAAGAGTAATGATGACAGGCACTGTTTTTGGGGCTTAGCATGCTTAAATATTCTCTTGAGATCACCCACTAACCCTGCAATATAAATGTAGTGAAATATCTATGCTCTTATACAACTTTGAGGGTCTAAAAGAGATTAGAACAAAGGTGTAATAGAGAGGAAAAAAATTTTAGATGTGCCAGCCAGGTCAATGTCCACAAAAACTTTTTATTACTTGTTTGGGAGAGAGGAATTTAAGATACTACACATTCTTTCTCACATAACTCTTAATTTGTCCACTTTTATTTGCTGACCTTTTTCTCTAGACCTCCATGGTGTCTTAATGAAACTTTTGGGAAGCATTGCAAAATCTTTTTATAAGGAATATATTTCCTTTTCCAGTTATATCTGAAATGGTGGTTTGAAAATATGGACTAGCTAAATCACGCAATCTGCTGTTTTACTGAGTCTGCCAAATATTACCATGGTTTTGGAATGGAAGTCCAACATAACTGCAGTAAAGCACCCATTGTTGGTATACAGCCCTTGTGTAAGAGGTGTTAACAAGAAGAAAATACATTGAGAATGCATCTGTGCAAAAGACAAGATGATGATATGTGTAGGGCATGACTGGAATAAATGCTGAGGTGAAATTGATTTGACACTTTAGAGTCAAGCTCCAAGGTATGTCAGGAGCTGAGCAGTACCCCCAAGAACCATCAGTCTATATAAGGATTCATATCAGTATTTAGATTTCAAGGAGATTTTCTTAATTTGGATCTCATTTTTTGTGCATTTACTTTCCGTATTGCAACAGGGTTTTTTTTCGAAATTCAAGAATAGATTATCTGTTAGGTTTTTGTATGCAAAAGAAAGTTTCTAATATTGGATCACAAAATTTTTCTTCTTATTGCAATAGAAAACATAGTAATGACTTCCACTGCTGTTGTATGTTAAGGAAAATGTGGGTTGCAGAAAATCTGGCATGCTACTGTGTCGTGGCTCATCCATATTCTGCCACCATCTACATGCACAATGCTATGGCCTTGTGAGTAAAGAGGAAGAAACAATTTGGGAATTGGATAGCTCACTGTTACAGGAGCTATCAGAGACAAGATATGTATACTGTCTTGCTAAACTGAGTAGAACAAAACAGCTTTCTTTTGAAGAGCACTGTAAAGATAATCATAAGTGTGAAGCCATTCAGCTGTTAGAAAAGAACATCCAAGCTCAAGTTATGAATGTTTCCTTTTGAAGTTTTTGGAGTGTATGCGAGAATGGTTTAAACTAAAAACTTCATTTTTGTGGAACAATGGGAGTATTAACATCCAAGTAGAAAAAATATATACCCATTTTTATATCAGTGTATGTGCATTTTAGGGTTTTCATTTTACTACTAAAGCTCTTTTAATTAGCCTATTAGTTTGAAAGAAAAAGCAGACACCAAAGCAAACCAGAATTATTTTCTTCTGCTTAACCTATAACTTCCTGTGCTTTTGCTCTTGTTACTTCATACCTCATTACTCCAATCATAAGAAACTTGCTTTCACTATTGAAATCAAACAAGAAAACCATAGAGAGTTAACTGCTGGTTTCTTCTACAGTGGAAGTTAGTAAGAACCTAATGTAAGGCTCTCAGCATAAGGGTGATCTGTGCTGTTTAGAAAGAAATATGATTACCTGTCCTAAGGTACCACTACTGGTATATATTAACAATGTCTTCGTGATACTCTTTGTTTACAATACTCCTCAGTGTATATAGGTATTAGTTATCTATCTTCAGGAATACCTTCAGCAACAGGTGATTTCTTCTGGGATGGGAAAAAAAATGGAATGTGAAAGCAGATATTTCATCTAGAAAATTTTGTCAGAGGGAGGCTGAGTTAATCCCATTGCTGTACCAGAAGAGCAAAAGTGCAAACTACTTAAGCAATAACAACAACAAAAAGATCCCCATATTTAGTATATACTGAATTTAATGTAAGGCTTCTGCTAACTTTCATGTGCATTGGGCTTGTGCTGTCAGACTTTCTTCCACATCTGAGTCTGTGCACCTATACTAATATTATGCATTGACTGTGAAATACACTTTACTACCTCACATTTACAGTGCCATTGGAGGCACTATACCTGGGCTTATTTCTTGAGCAAAACACAAAATGTTCTTCTAAGTTCCCTTCTTTCATGAGAAGTGGTCAATTTCTACTACTGGGTATAGTCTTTTAACACTGTTGAAATAACAGGAAAGGCAGGCAAGAAAGAAGCAAGAAATGGTAGTATTTCTGCTGGCAGGCACAGGACTTCTTATCATCAGTGCTGTAGTTAAGCTCTAAATACCCTGTCAGATCTGAAAAACTAGGAACTATATGCAAGGAGTTGCAGATTTGTTCTTCTTACCATTTCTTACCTTATACACAAACTCTAAGCCCAAAAACCTAACAACACTGAATTAGAAAACATTTGAAAGGTCTGTTATTCTTCAGTGTCAGTGGATCCAAAAAATGCCACTCTCATGGATTCCCAGATTCAGAATGAGGCCAGTGTTTCAGTGAATGTTTAGATTAAGCTCCTTGTTCTTTTTCTTTAGAAACCTTTTTCCAGGGAGATATTTTAGTCTACCCAAAATTGGAGACAGGGTAAGTTAAGGACACATTCTCTTCTTCCTATGTCTTGAGAGATAGCTTCTTCTTGACTTCATGGAGTACCTAGAATAAGGAAAATGCCTAGGAGTACTTGTTTTTTTCTAGACCAACTGTTTGTTGCAGAAGTTTTGAAATTATGGTAGTGAGAAATAACATGAGAAACACATTGCACCTACAGCAACTGTACTCTCATTTGCCTGTTCCCAGTAATTTAATGTGAAACCTGTGGAAAAGTAACTCATTATGCAAAGATGAGAGTGATCTATTCTGCAAGAATAACAAATTGCATATACCAATTAAGAACCCAGACCATCTGGCCCTTCAGCAAGACTTGCTGTATCTCCACTTGGTGTGATGAATTAAAAAGCTGTTTCTTTGTGCATACTCAGGCCAAACATATTTTCTTCAAAATATCTGCCATCTTAGACACTCATTAGGTCAAACACAAGTTTTTAATTTTGTTTTGGTTACTGTTCCACACTCTTAGTTGACATAACTTCATGCAGGTGTAGATATTGATGTGAAATTCAGTGCTTTCTTTTCAAGTAGAAACTGTATCTACCCTTCTGTAGTGACAAGACACAGTCATAGAGTTTCACTGTTACATAGAGGGAATTTCCTAGAACTGGCACTCTAATGATTAAACTACATTCTCCCTGAATCATATTTCACAGCTCCAGTTTCCTTCAGTGGTTGAAACTTTTGGTTATACACTGAAGCTCTACCAACCTCACTCCAGCATGTAGCCTCCAAACCTAAGCTAGGCATCTGCACGCTTTCTATGAGGGACTTGCCTGAAATAACCAGTGAAAGATTACAAGGAAAAAGTGTGACTTGAGTAGCCAAGTGCAACTTGGGGTGAGATGCTTCCTTTCCCTCAGTATTGATAGCCAGGATATTTTTTTTACCTTGTGTTACAGATCCCTCGCTAATAGCACAGTGTACACAAGGCTCTCCTGCTGATGCTCTTTGATCCTGTGCAGATAGTTAGGTATCCAGCAGAGAGTGAAGAAAGTAACTCTTATTTGATGGTTAAGTGCTGGTATGGATGAATCAATTTTGTGTATTGATGAATCTTCAATTGTTTCTAAAAAGAACAATGGTTTCATTGTTTTTGAAATATATATTAGATAGCCTGATGATTTCCAAAACTCCCTGGACTGAGAGCCCTTGTGCCAAAGGAATTTTGAACCTTATCTTGAGGGTATGTCTTCAGTAAGTTCTGTAAGAGATGACACAAGAAGTAGTTCTAGCTGTTACAGTTCTTCACCCAGGAGCTATAACTACTAAGCTGAACTTGTATATCAACAGCCAAAAAACCCAGCAGTCAGCTGACTTAGTTCACAGAATTCAGGATTCAGTAAATATAAAATACCAGCCCAGAACAGGCAATAAGGCTGCAGAGCCCAAATTTACTCCTCCCATTTCTATCAGCAATGGAGTACTGACTCCTTTAGTGAGATGACCCCAAAATTCATTCCCTGAGGCCTGTGGGGCATTTTGTGATTCTTGGCTATGCAAAATATTAGCCTGCAGGTCAGGAGATCAGGAAAGCTGGTTGCCCTAAGAGAGTCTGCCAGCTCATGATCTGCAGATGTCCTTGATCTGTCTGACTTAATTGATGAATTCTGAATTCTGCTTGAGCTGGAGGAGTAGGACAGCTTAATGTGTTTGGAGGATGATATTCTTGGATTTTGAGAGCAGTGTGAGTGCCTCAGGAAATACATCTAAACGTCTCTTCGACAATGCCTGAAATAGGAATGTTAAGGTTTACATTTTGAATATTGTTATTCAATGGGAAAGTTAGTTATCGCCTTTTTTTTTTCATCCATTTCAAATAAATTTTGTAAATCAGGCTGGAGGTCTGATTTAAAGACTCAGGCTGATTGCTGTCTTGACCTACTTGGAGCCTTTACATTTTTAATGTAGTTCTTAAACCTCCTCTACTGTAAGTCCTCTCAGGCGTACCATCTTCTATGGGAAGAAAAGTTTCAGAATTTGCAAATGGATAAGAAATTGTTGACTATGATTCTGTTGGTTTCTTAAAAAAAATATTTGGATATCACCAAAAATTTGGTCTTTCCCTGTTAGAAGAGGTTTGGATTCAAAGCTTTTCTTTCTGCGCCATTATCTCAAAAAAGCAGATAAGAACATCTACTAGAACACTTTCCAGATAAAACTGAGCTTTAAGAGTTGTTGCTCATTTAGAAAAATTACACATTTGTGTGAGAATGTTCTAATTTTTTTATCTCCTTCTCCTAGTTAAGTGTATCTGTTGACGGGAAAAGAAAACAAAATAGAAAGCCATAATGGCTCCATGAAACTGACAAAAGAGGCTGTGATCATCATCCAAATAGTTTACCAAGGCACATCAATGCAGACCTTAAAGCTTTCGCCTTTAAAATCTGGCTAGATTTTGTATTTCTCATACAACTATCAATCTTCTTCCTTTGCACTCTTTGTCTTCATAATACCAGTCAACTTCTGATTATGTCTCTGAAAGTAATATGCATGTAAATAGGAAATGCATGAATAGTTCAGAAAGTATAATTTTTTACCTTAGTCACTGTTTTCTAGTGGTTGGACATAACAGCAACTCAGACTGATTTTGTGATATTTAACCCATGTCTCAAATTCTGTGTATGGCATGTGCCTAATTTCGTTACTGTGCCTTTGCATATCTTCAAAAACACACTTGAACACACAAGAAACAACCTCAGAGAATGAGATTAATTCCCAGTCTCATTCTCTTTTACTCTTGAAATGCTACAGTTCTGGAATGACATAAAAATATTTGGGGTGGATATCTCCATGAAAGGTTGGAATCAAGTGGAAACTCTGAACATGACTGCATGTAGTTTCACTTGAAATATCTACCTGTGCACTTGGTTTCCTTTAAAACATTTTTTTCTTTTCTAAATCTCCCTCTCCCAGTCACCTACCATCATGAGATGAGAAGATGGAGATATATTATGCGCCAATGAACCATCTGCTTATTTTTCTTTCAAGGGCCTCTTCTGCACTGACTGGTCTGTTCACCTAAATGATCCATAATGCTTACAAAAAATAGCTTGTCCGAAACTGTTATCTATAATAAAATATGGTTTCTATTACACCATAGAACTATTCTTTTCTTACACTATACACTATTCTTTTACAGTATTTCTATTTAACTTACATAAAGTGCTCATACATTGCTTGGACATGCCCCAGGCTACGTGGGATCCTAGAAATATCAAAATCTCCATTTTAAATCATACTCACTGATTTAAGGATAGTAGGATTGTTGATTGTGTGTTTCCAATACATAATACAGAAACATGTAAGTCTTGTTTGCCTGTCATTATTATATAATCTCAGTGTTGGTGCATATGAAAAAGGAATGTGTTTGATACAGGTATATAAGAATATGTGTTGTCATCAAATCTCAAATTTTATTCTGAACTCATTTAGTAGAAAAAAGCCTGGATAAATAACATGTAATATTTGTCTTGAAACAAAAAGCTTGCTACTTAAGATGCATAGGTTTGAAAGGAATGCACCAAGAGTTGTGCCCTTAGAAGAACCTTAAAACACAGTGAGAAAATGTTGGCATCTGGGAGATAATTAAACATTTATACTGGAATACAGTAAATATAAGTTATTTCATTTGTATGAAAGAAATAGGAGAACTTTTAAAAAGATAGAAAATTATTATGGATGTCTTTATTACAAATAAGAAACCTGAATTTGTTCCTGCTGAAGCCAATGGCAAAGCTCCCACTGGGAGCTGTGAGATTAGCTTTGAGACTGGAGAGGTTAAGAGAGTATGAAATTCCTTCACACTGCAAAATATACTGTTTCTATAGTAAGTGAGATAGAAATTGCCTCAGAGTTAAAAAGTGTATATATATGTGTGTGTGTGTCTGTGTCTGTGTCTGTGTGTGTCTGTATATTTGCTTTATACTGTGCATACTAAGATAATGAAAAGTGAAAATAAAGTTTTCATTTTTTGCACATAAATTATAGTCAAGCATGGATGTGTAAAAATGTGCCAAGTTCCAGAGAGCTGAGGTCGGTTTTGGCTTATGAAATGTGAACTAAAATCTACCCGCCTGCCTGCTTAGATATGAGTGTAATGCACTAGATATGGGTATAGATGTGAGAAAGAATAAAAGGAGGCAGCAGGAAGATGAAGCTTGACAGGCTCTGACATCACAAGGTTAAAATGACAAGGATATTTATGCTAAAGAGTCTGTCATACTCCTTTCCTGTTAGAATCTGTATTTACTCTTATAGCAACAAAAAATGTTGAGAGGGAAGGAAAGAGGAGCTTGGTGTCATTCACCAAAACAAAAAACCACGTGTGAGCATTTATGTCACTCAAATATCTTTACACTCTAGAAGAGATTGCTTTGTACTGGGCCCCATATTTCCCAAACTTCAGCCAGCTCCAGGCATAGCAGTAGATTCTCATGCACAGCACCAGTGACAAAGGAGCATGTGTCTTCCATGGAGTATTATGAAAGGCAATACTTTCCTTGTAATACTGACAGCATTGCTTGAAAAGGAGGGGTTTGATATTGCCGTCTTATGTGATAAGACCCTGTCATGGCTTTCCTAGAGATCCCTTGTACTGCAGTGAACAATTTGGGCAACACATGCACAAAACATCAAGTTCTGAGTCGCATCACTATTCATCTGATGTTATGTAGGTAAGAACATGCATTGTTAAGTTCCTCTGCTGTAACCTATTTCTCAGTTAGAACATCATCTGGATTACCAGAAACAGAGGTTAAAGAAAGAGATGGGGAGTGTTTTCTCATTTGTGTGCAGGGCCTCTTCTTTATGAGTTTAAATAAATAAATCAATCAATAAATCTTGTTTTGATCTCTGAAAGCAGGTGGCTTATTTACATTCAGCATTCTGAATTACTCTGAGAAGGTTTTAAAATGTTGACAGAGCTATTGATAAAATAGGCAACCTTCACTGAGAAAAGGTAATTGTAGCAGGAATAAGCAGGCCTATTCAGGCTGCTGCTTTCATAATTCAAGCTTTCTGCCTTGGCTCAATGATTTCATCAAAAATAAGTCATCAAGGGAGAGTCCTATGTTGTGCTTTGTTTGTTTAGGGACCAGGTGCAGCACATGTTTGTAATTTTGAACCGCTGATACTCTGCAATTTCTGCAGTGTAGGTAAAATCTGCTGCAAAACAGACCTTACTCTTCAGCTCATTTTTCTTTCTGCTTTTCAGAAAGGAGCCTTTCTACTCAGCTAGAGTCCTCTGAAAGACCTGACTGTCCAAAGATACGTGACACACAGCAAGTCATTAGATTAACATTAAAGTTTTGCTAGTTGTAGATATTAATGGATTTTGTGTCCATTTTCTCTTCCCTTATTCAACATGGATGATGAATCATGTTGAGTCAATGAAAATGGCACTTTTTTGGTGGAAAATGGAATGATTAGCCTATGACATTTTAGTGATAAATAATCAAATAGTCATCAATAATAATCAAAAAGGATAAATAAATGAATATCCTTAGTTTCTAATTTTCTGCACTTCATAATTAGTATTGACATTCATCTGCCACTGACATAAAATTAACATTGGTTCTTGAAGTCAAATAGTTAATTTCTGGCAATTTGTCATAGGACAAATAGGAGTCCTATCACAATAATGGATAGCACATATTTATGGAGTTATTGTCAAGAATAATTTCATCCTTTTTACAGAATACATCTTCACAATTAAAAAGCACACAGAGATGCTCAGTTATGAATTGTTTTTTTCTAGACTAGGAATTACTAAACAAGGAAAATGAAGGTTTCACAGCACCAGATGGAATGGCTCTGAAGCCATGGAGTCAGGGTGTTGCATGTGAGACAACACATACACGTCCTGTATAAAAGCCAATGTGCAATCGTGGATAGTCAGCACTGGGCTCTCAGCATCCTTTGGAAGCCATGGCTGCCTCTACACTCTGCAGCAGTGTAACATCCTCAGCATGGGATGAATAAATGGGATTAGGAATGAGGAAAACACAGCAAAATTGTATACCAAGGGCAGACACACACCACTTGTGATATGTTCCACAGCACATTTTGCTGCAACCACCTTCAGTTTTCCTCTCTCTTTAGTGGAGAAAAGTGTTACCTTTATCTTAAAGGATGCCTTTAGAGAAAAAGGAGAAAACTGGAACCTTTACTTCTTGTATTGGTATTAGTTACAAAGTCTGACTTCTAAAGAACTCAAGTGCACAGTACATTGTTAATTGTAGAAAAGGTAAGAATCAATATTTATTTATATTGGAGTTTGAGATTCTCTGAATAGAACTAGCTTGTGAGAGAAGCAGAGTTGGGTGAGATTCTTTTTAATATTTATAATCATCAGGATATCATAGAAATAGTATTGCTAAGGTTTTCTGCACCTTGCACTAGCTGCAAGTTTTGGGAAAATACTAGAGAAGAAATATTGTAGAGACAATTCTGGGCCCTCAGCATTTTGCTGTTTTACTGTGGGGCATGCCAGCTTAAGGCTTTAACACTTCTAGGAATGTACTGGAGGGGTCTGCCTAATTCCAGAGAAAACAATCTTTTGTCTGGAGTACCAGGTATTTTTGACTCTGTTCTTGTAATGATATCACTCTATACCAATCTGACATACTATTGAAATAAACACTTTCACTCTGGCAAAACATCTCCTGGTTGTTTTATTTCTTTTTCTATTTTACTCACAAAATGAAGACGTACATGCACAATATATGCCCCATATTAAGAATAGTGTTACAACACACTAGGGAGCATTTTAAATTAATTAAGA
Organism: Ploceus nigricollis; assembly: GCA_013399945.1. Classification (NCBI taxonomy): domain Eukaryota; kingdom Metazoa; phylum Chordata; class Aves; order Passeriformes; family Ploceidae; genus Ploceus; species Ploceus nigricollis. The sequence goes on along the minus strand of VXBC01004960.1, from coordinate 36,825 downwards.
GGTAAACATGTATTTTAAATCATCTAAGAAGGATCATTTAAAGTAAGTATATCTTCTATTATAAGTACTTCTATAACTATTTCTTAAAATATAGTATGTCCATAAGGGCATTAATCATAGAGAGTTAAGCACAAACTCCATGGGGCTGCCAAGGGCTGTACAATTAGATCTGCAAAAATTTTGCAGAATGGGGAGCTAAAGGACAAATTGTCAGAAGCTTGTATTTTTATGCCCATTATGCCTGCTCAGTGTCTGTTGGGAAGGCTGTCTGTTGCAGGAGCTCAGAGAAGCTGTATTCTAAATATTCACCTAGATTTTGTGGGAGTCTGTATCTTTTAAATCCAAGACCCTAGAAAGCTTCCTGAAATATCTAGCTTGGCTAAAATACATGCTGATCTACTACAAACACATTATCCTAGCAATTAACATATCTAAGACTTAGTTAAGATACCTAATTATTGAAATTTTTGAATAGTTTTACCACAGGTATGTCCATGGATAAAAAAAAATCCTTTTTAGACCTCTTTATTAAGTGGAGGAGCTGAAGTGCAGAGGCAAAAGGCCTAGACTTTGAGACTGCTGAGATGCTGAACGTGTGTGAGAAGGGATGAGGCTAAGTTCTTCCAAGCTTCAGGGAAGCACTGATTTCCTTGCTTATTCTTTAAGCAGATCTTAGAGCACTGCAATTATTTTCATCCAAACTTCCGCAATACATAAAGAGGAAAGTGCCATGGAGCCTTTTATTGAGGTTTTTCATGTGTGTCTATTTGTGAAAAATATTCCTTATTTCCTTAGCATTTCAACCTATTGTACGTGTATATGCGGACTACACAGTTTTGTGGCCTGTGACTGACATGGACATGAAGTACTTTAAGCAGAGCACATCATAGTGCCACAGGCTTTTGAGATTTCCCTTATGAATGATGAGTATGACCATGCAGAATGCTTCAAATGCTATGTATTGAGGTAAACATCATATCAATAATGACTCCTAGTCAGAATCTTGCCTTCAAAGTCTTTAGGCCTTGAGAAAGATGTGGGTTTTTAATCTAAATGTGAAAATGCTGTTATGTCATAAAAGAGTACACTGAAGGTAAGTCTGATGAGAAAGAATCTAACATAGATTTTGAAGTGACACATACTATGCGGTCAGAAGTTACTCTTTCTTGCAGGTTTTTGTTTTGTTTTGTTCTGGTTTGTTTTGTTTTGTTTTGTTAAAAGGAGAATTTGAGATTTGTACTTCACATCAGTCTGTCTATACCTTCGTTATTCAAAAACCGTGATTTCCATGCACAGGGGACTGTTTCCATTTTCATGATGCAATTCTGATGGAGCCCAAAACTCCTCTCTGCCTCTGTTGAGTAGGAGTACTTAGCTGTTAGCTCTTTGTTTTAACAAGACAAGGTGTTGTGGAGAAACCTAGGGAAAACATTTGGCTTACAAAATCACAGAATCACAGAATACGTCAAGTAGGAAGAGACCCAAGGATCATCAACCCCCACTTCCTGGCCACGCACAGGACACCCCAAGAGTCACAACATGTACCCAAGAGCTTTGTCCAAATGTTTCTTGAACTGTCAGGCTTGGTGCTGTGGCCACTTCCCTGGGGAGCCTGTTCCAGTGCCCAACAAACCTGTGGGTGAAGAATCTTTTTATAATATCCAACCTAAATCTCCCTTGGCACAACTTCAGGCCATTCCCACGGACCCTGTCACTGGGAACCATAGAGAAGAGAGCAGCGTCTGCCCCTCCTCTTCCCCTTACAAGGAAGTTGTAGACTGTGATAAGTTGTAGANCCTCTTCCCCTTACAAGGAAGTTGTAGACTGTGATAAGTTGTAGACTCAGTCTCCTCTTCTTCAGGCTGAACACACCAAGTGACCTCAGCCACTCCTCATATGGCTTCCCCTCAAGGCCCATCACCATCTTCACTGCCCTCCTTTGGACAGTCTCTAATTTCTTTATATCGTTCTTATATTGCAGTCACCAAAGCTGTGCACAGGACTTGAGGTGAGGCTGCCCCAGTGCAGAGCAGAGTGGGACATTTCCCTCCTTTGCCTGGCTGGTGATGCTGTGCTTCTTGCACCACAGGACACACTTCGCCCTCCTGGCTGCCAGGGCACTGCTGACTCACATTCAGCTTCCTGTCAACCAGAACTCCCAAGTCCCTTTCTGTGGTGCTTCCCTCCAGCATCTCACTCCCCACATGTCCGTACATGCAGGGTTGTTCCATCCCAGGTGCGAAATCCAGCACTTTCCCTTGTCATATGGTTGGTGATTGTCCATCTCTCTGATTTTCCAAGGTCTCTCTGCAGGACCTCCCTGCCTTGGAGGGAATCAACAGCTCTGCCCAGTTTTGTATCATCAGCTCAATATCCCTTCCAGTCCTGCATCCAAATCATTTATGAAGATGTTAAAGAGAATGGGGCCTAAGATGGAGCCCTGTGGAATCCCACTAGTGGCAGGACATCATTCTGATGTCAACCCCTTCACTATAACCTTTTGTGCCCAGCCCGTGAGCCGGTGGCTCATGCATGCCATGATGTGGGCTGGACATTTTGTCCCAGAGGATACTGTGAAAGACAGTTTGGAAAGCTTTACTTACATCAACTGCCTTCCCTTGATTAATTAGGCGGGTTACCTTGTCATAAAAGGAAATCAGGCTTGACAAGCAGGACGTTCCTCTCAGGAAGCTGTGCTGGCTGTGACCAGTGACTGCATTGTCTTTCAGGTTTCTTTTATACTTCCAAGAATAATCTTCTCCATAATTTTACCAGGCACTGAAGAGAGACTGAAAGGTCTGTAGTTCCCAGGGTCCTCCTTCTTGCCCTTGTTGAAAATCAGAACAATATTCACCAGTTTCCAGTCAGCTGGAACTTCTCCAGACTCCCAAGATCACTCAAAAGTCATTGAGAGAGGTTTTGCAATGACATCAGGTAACTCTGAAAACTCTTGGATGAATCCCATCAGGCACCATAGATTTTTAGGGATCCAGCTGGAGCAGCAGATCCCGCACAACTTCAGCATCAACTGGAGTTGATCATTCTTGTAGTAATTGTCCTCCAGCTCACAGCACTGAAACCCCCTTCACACATCATCTATGTGAAAGGCAGAGAATGTGTTAAGCACTTGTGCTTGTCTCTGTCACTATTTGTGAGGTGACCATATTTTACTTTATGTATGAAATCAAATTTATTTAAAAACCAGGTAGATGCTCAGAAATTATGTTTTTCTCTTCCTAGTGAAACATGGTAGTGGAGTCTTTACCGTGACTCTTAGAAGCTTCTGGCATAGAGATGAAAGCCTGATCTTGCACAGTTGTGCTGTTAAATCACTGGCACACAAACATGCATCCAGAAAGCATCCTATCAGTACTATTGCATTTTTTAAAAATTAAGGGTTTGGCTAAAGCATAGGCTAGTACATGAGGTGAGGGTGGCAAAAGCTAAACATGTATTTGTTTTTCTAGGATGAACTGAAGAATATCTCCACCCTTTCTTGTCTTCTAAAATGCTAATTAATGCATTAGTCTTTATTATAGTAATTACTGTAGTTAGAGGCGAGTTAATCAAGTTCTGTCTAGCTTTATCCCAAACCCTTGATCTGGCTCTGCTCCTTGCCCCTGAACAAATACGAATCAAGGACAAGAAGGACCAAGCCAGAAAAGCAGACATTATATTGATAGTCATAGATAGAAAATAGTCACGCACCACACTGAGAACAAAACTGTCTTCAAAGATCTCAAATATACTTTGACTGTTTTAATCAAACTGGCAGAACTGTCACCGAGACCTCAGTGATGTGCACTGAAACCATGCCATGCTCTGTAGGTAGCAGGATGGTGGTGAAGCACTAATTGCCCAGTGATATTTTAACAACAAAAAAGGGATGTGGGGCACAGCTTGCTCCCATATAACCATCATCACTGGTCTTAGGCCCCTGTTCCATGACCTTCGACAGGCTGGAGGTACAACTCAAAGCACTTCCTCCAAAATGATTTTGTCCTTTGTCTAAAGAACATCCCATTTTTACCTTCTCACCTTTTAGATCATTTGCTCCTCCAAGAATTACTTAAGCAGCTTTTCTAGTTAGAAAGAAAGACAGCTAAAAATAAAGGACTTCTGACTGTAAGATTTTTTTCTTTCTATTTAGCACTTTTTGAATAATGAGAAGTTAACAGTTGTGACACCCATATTCTCTGCTGTGACTGAGCTGTACTCTGTTGCTGGGCCAGACAAGCATCTCTCTGAGCACTTCAATGTGTGGTGAAGCAAACAGCAGAGCTGGTGTCAGGAGCAGGAGCATCCTAGAAAAAGACATGAGGACAGAGGTGGAGCAGGCAGTTGTGTATGCTGTGGGGCTTTTCAGCAATGTATGGAGACACTTTCAAATCATAATCAACAGAGCATCTTTTTGAGACAGGAAAATATTGTGACCCTTTCCTAAACTGAGTGCTTCAGGCTCAGAAGTAAGACTGCACCCCTGAGTTTCACTGAATGCTGTCTTCTATCTCAGAGCAGAGCAGAATCGTTCAGCTTTCCAGTACTTCCATCTTAATATCTTCCTGTATAACACCATAAACTCTAGTAATAATTTATTAACTGTTTTTCTCCCATTTGGGAACAGAATTCAACTGTGCAAAATAAATGTTGCATTTGTTATTAACTGAACTTACACATTCATAAAACTAAAATCATATTTTTGTTTCCTTAGAGTTACTTCCCTCTAAGCTAAAGTCTGACACAAAATATTGCCATTGTTTTACTGTCATTGACCCAAAATTCTCTTAAACACTTTTTAAAGTATGAGTTATGTTCAGAAATACTGAAAAATAGCTGTCTTTCTCAGTGTCATGCTGGCAGCCTCCTCTCAGCTGATATTTAGGTTTTTTGGAGGTCACAGTCGGGATAAGTGGACATGTTTGTACATCTTATCTGTACAAACATCTGTAACCGGTGCAATGGGAAACCTGATTTCCCGCGTGTCTTGATTTCCTTGAAGAGGTTATAGCACAGAGTGCAAGTGGTTGAACTTTCACATGTAGAAATCTCCTGTACTCTTCTGATTTGGGTCTTGGTTGGTTTCAGCTGGTTGGTTAGGTTTTAATTTTCTTTTTATATTATTATTTTTTATTTTTTCTTTTTCTCGTCAGGAATTATATTTCCCTGTAAACTCTTAGAACTTTAAAAGGAATAAAAAGGGAAATTGTTTCATATACTAGAAGGAAATAATAATTTAAAATTTCCTAGTTGCTAAATCAAATCCTTCTCTAGCTTTACTCTCTTGTGCCCATATGGGCAACAGACATATCTTGTAATCATTTTTATAATGTCTTAATCAACATGAAGTTAGCTACTCTAAAGGTTACATGATTTTTAATGTATTCACTCTTGTTTAGGTTTCATTATAAATCATAAACAGAGGGGAAACAAAACAGCATATGGAAATATCTAGATATAGAATTTTTTTGTTGTTTTTCTATTAAGTTTTCTTGGCTTCTGCCATGGCAGATGGAGCAGTGCTAAGGGTGCTGTGACCTTCCTGAAGAAAAACAGCTCAGTGGCAGAGGCACATCCTTCACTCACACTGGCTAGCTGTTCAATTCTTCCAGGCGACACGGAAGGAAGAGACAAGAGCCTTGTATGGCGTTCGACAGAGAATAAGTCCTTATTGTGAGCAGGAACCTTTGTGAAAGCTGCTAGGGACAACAGCTCTGAGGAGGCAGCGAAAACAGGGGTTTATATAGGAAAAGCAAGGGGTGGGGCAAAACACTGGGACCAATGGGATGAAGATATGGGGGTGGAGCAAAGGNGGGTGCTGTGACCTTCCTGAAGAAAAACAGCTCAGTGGCAGAGGCACATCCTTCACTCACACTGGCTAGCTGTTCAATTCTTCCAGGCGACACGGAAGGAAGAGACAAGAGCCTTGTATGGCGTTCGACAGAGAATAAGTCCTTATTGTGAGCAGGAACCTTTGTGAAAGCTGCTAGGGACAATAGCTCTGAGGAGGCAGAGAAAACAGGGGTTTATATAGGAAAAGCAAGGGATGGGGCAAAACACTGGGACCAATGGGATGAAGATATGGGGGTGGAGCAAAGGGGAAGGGCCAATGGGGTAGAAGAAATCAGCATACAGTTGCAAAGGGCTCTGGGGTGAGGGGTAATCTTCTTGCTCTCCCTGACTGCAGGGTTGTGGTTCAGGGGTTGGCCCTCCACGGGAGCACAGCAGGCTTTTATCTGTCCAGTAGTCCAGCCCCCACAGGTTTCTTTAGTGTTTGGGGTTTTTTTTTTTTTGGTGTGTGTGTTGTTTTTCCCATAAAGTTCACTGCAAAGAATGTGGATCTGAGCATAATATATCAGTCTAGGATTTTAATGACAGATGACTTAATCTGAATTTGATAGGCTGCCTGTTAAATATTATCAACTGATGTGTGCTTGAATGCATTTCCTAACAGCCACCATTCCAGCCTCTGGTAAATGGAGATGAGCTAGAATGAATTGCACATACAGACAGACACACATGATGTGCTGTGTACAGTGAAAGCAGGAAGTAATATATTAATATTATAGTAGGATATGAATTGTTCTTGATTTATGTTTGCAAATTGTGCATTCATGCCTTTTATACATAGTATTGGATTAAAAATTATCACATTTGGACAAATAACTGAAGATCCACCAGAAAACGGGTACATTACACTTTGCATAGGGGATGTGTGGAGGAAGGGGATATTTTTAGGTTGCAGTCAAATGGTATGAACTGTTACTGTGGCAAATGAGCCCCAGAAGTTTTAAGGGTCTTGCTGCTTGTTTAGATATTGTGTGCCAAGCCCCTTTACAGTTAGTTGGCTGTGGATTTTGTTGCTCAAAAGCAACACAAGCTAATGATTACCTGTAGCTATAAAACCTGCACTATATCAGAAGGCTCTGAGTAGCTTTATGCAATGAACACCTGATAGAGCTAACTGTGATGAAAAGAAAATTTAGTCTGATTAATCTTCAAAAAATGCTAAAGTCTTTCAAAGTGATACATGAAAAATATGTACCCCAGTGACATTGTGTATCTTATTCCTTCCATCTATTTGTAGCTGCTAATCTTTTAAAAACTGTGTTTTGGTAAAGTCTGCGTACACATCCTGATGCTTAAAACTGGGGGAATTTTAATAATACAAAAATAACCTGCATTTTTTTCCATTCTGAGGAACTCTTACTGAATTATATTTGTGTATGAACCTGATGGAAGTTCTAATTTGTTTATGAGGCCAAGGCTTTAAAAAGAACAGATGTTAGATATTTATGCACAGTCATTTCAAACCAGCTCTTGTAGGTCCCACAAGCAAGAACTTAACCTTTAGAAATCAGACAGGCAGGTATAAATACAGCAAACCTCAGCTTTGTGCACCTGGTTATATGAAGATACTAGTTACTGGATATTTGAGGATTGCAAGAATTCTATTTTTCTTTCTTCCCTATTGTGTGCATTGATGACAATCAAAATTTGTGCCTTTTTAGTACCCAAAAATTTTAAGGGGAAAAAAAAATCCATCTTTGCATTCTGAATATAAATACAATACATACAATAGAAGTACAAAAAAAATACTGAGCAAAGTAAGAGTACTGTTATGATGCCTGTCACCAGCATGCTTGCTATCTGTGCAGGGCAAAAATTCCAGTCAACAAACATGGTCTGAACTCAAAAGATCAGTTCAGCCATGTCAAATCTGGTGAGAGAAACGCAGCAGGGTTTCAAGATGAAGTCTTAGATCTAAGCCAACCTGTCTTGGAGAATAAAGGGTTTCAGAGGGCAGATATAGCAGCCAGTAAAGACTGAAGAGAACAAGGCAGTGCCAGAGACTGTATTTAGCCACCTGCCACTCAATCCTGAATGTATACATTCATTATAGTATGTGTAGCTGTGCAGAAAAGGTTGTGGCAGACTCTCAAGTAAAGTAAAATGCTTTGAGGGGAGAGAGGGAGAAAGCAAGCCATCTTTCTGCCTGTCAGCATTCAGTGTATCTTGCATGACTGCCCTCATATGCTGGAAGAAACAGAAAGAAATCAGACTTCCAAATGTATTTGCAATTGCAATGTTCCTAAAAAAGGCTCAGCTCTGCTGTGTGCAAGTGAGGAAATACTCATGTTATTCTGTGCAGATCACAGATGCAGTTGGATAGACTTGATGATCTAGAGAAGCATTGATTTTTATTTTCTTTTTGTCAATTTGATTTGTTTCTGATTTTAAATACTGTTTTACAGACGTCTTTTGGGTTTTTTATTTGGGATCTTATACCTTTCTAAAGCACAACAGAGACACTGTTTTGAATTATTATTTGCAGAAAAAGAAGCTAATTGTTCAAGTGCATACATTTCAAGTGGTCACATTCAGCATCACAGTTGTGTTATTTTCTCTGTAAACTTGTGTAGCAGTGAGGGGTACAAACTTGTAGGGACTTTTATATGCAACTGTTATTCAAGTTCACATACTTTCACCAGACTGTATCAGATCACTAAAGAAAGCTATTGTATGCTTAGCTATGCAGCACAGGTCTCTTAATTTTTCTTAGGACAATACAAAGCATACACAAGTAATGCTTGAAAACATACTAAACTAGCATTTTTGCTCCTTCCACAAATGTGAACTTAGACTTTACTGATAGGAAGGGATGATAGAAATAACCCAGATTTACACTCTGTTTGTCTGACTGAAATCTCATAAATTCTATTTTGTTGCCCACCTCAATACTAATTCTAAAATAATCTCCTTTTCATCTGTTCCTAGTGCCACCTTATTAACTCTACTCTGAGTCAGCTTCAGTTCTGTGGGATAATTTAGCAGCTGGGAAAGGACTGACAAATGCATAAAAGTGTAAAAATGATGCCACAAAGTGCATATGCCAAATTTGGCCAGTGAATTCAGATGCTGGTAGCTGGTAAATGCCAGCTAAGGTTCTGCTAAATTGTCAGCAATTAAGTAATAATCACTTAGCATATTGGAAGCACCGTGAAATAAAACATTTATTGGAATGTATAAACATAGAGCGCCATGTTGTTCACAGCTTTAAAAAAAATTTGAAAACTTAGAAATAGTTTAAATAATGTATTGTTGTCTTCTTTGAATTTTAAATTTCATTTTGCCTTTTTATGTTTTGCTTTAATATACTTGGATATTAAGAATGTCAAAAGGCCTTATCTGTCAGATATGGAAATTCATCTTTAGAAAATCACTAATAGACAATGATAACCGCAAAAGTAAAAGGAAGGCAAGGGAGTTACCTAAGAGTGCCTCTGCAATCGTAAAACAGACTGGACTAGAAAGTCATGGTAGTCTTTTGTTAACCCCCCCACACACATAGCTATTTCTGGTATTGAGAAAACTATGAATTCTTTTTGTTGGAATTAAAGTAAATATTGGAGAAGTATCTCAGCAGACATCTCTAACATCAGATAGCAATATTATAATGGTTATGATTTGTAGCCATACAGCACTTAAATTATGCTTGATGGGGAAAATCAAGAGTGTATTTCCCTCCATGGGGATTATTTGACCCAAAAGGTGTAATGTTAAAAGGCTCTTAGTAGTGTAATTAGTATAGCAAAGGACTCTTGTTATTTTAGTTGCAAAATCCAAACCCAGTAATGCCAAGGGTATCCAAAGTACCTCTACATAAGTATTTAAGCTTTATTTGGATATTTGCTCTTGAAACAAATATCCTAATCATCCTCGCCTATCAGGCTTTCTTTCATATCATTAAGCAGCCTCAGGGAACATGCACTGGCTTTCTTTGGGGTTGTGCTGGTTTTGGCTGGGATAGACATAGAATAATTTTTTTTCATAGTAGCTGGCATGGGGCTGTGTTTTGGATTTGTGTTGAAAACAGCATTGATAACATAGTCATATTTTCATTATTACTGAGCAGAGCTTACAAAGAGCAAAGATCTTTTCTGCCTCTCACACCAGCTAAGCAGCTGGGGATGCACAAGAATTTGGGGTGGACACAGTTGGGATCACTGACCCCAGCTGACCACAGAGTTATTCCAGACGGTATGACATCATGCTCAGCATATAAAGATGGAGGAAGAAGGAGGAAGGAGGGGACCTTTGGAGAGATGATGTTTTTCTTCCCAAGTAGTCATTACACACAATGGGGCCCTACTTTCCTGGGAATGGCTGAACACCTGCCTGCCCATGGGAAGTGGTGAATTAATCCCTTGTTTTGCTTTGCTTGTTTGTATGGTTTTTGCTTTACCTACTGAACTGTCTTTACCTCAACCCAAGACCTTTCTCACTTTTACTTTTCCAAACCTCTCTGCCATTCCTCCATGGAGGTAGTGCGTGAGTGGCTGTGTGGGACTGAGTTGTTGGCTGGGGTTAAACCATGACAGTGGTGAAACATAACACCCTCCAAGCACCAGCATCTGCTCAGTGAATGCAACCAGAATATGTAAGTGCTAAATAACCCTTCCCTCTCCACACCCAAAGCACATATCTTCCTTAGCATTGGTCTGAGAAGGGTAGTTAGACCTGGACAAAGATCCAGGGCTACACTGCATCACTGGCGAATAGAATTGTTATACTACAATGATATAATTATATAATAATAATTATTATAATAGTTCCCTAGTCACCTCCAGGAATTTTACATGTATCTTATTTTTGCCCATCCATAATAGTTGCAATTTTATTTTATTCTTCTGGGGGACAGAAAGTGCTTTATTTCTCCTCACAGAATTCCCACATATTCAAGCATCTTATATAGCTTTTCTATAATTTTCATTCACTTGTATCTGAGTATTAAGTGACTGAACTGTCATTTTCCTGTACCTTGTTTAAACATCAAAGCACTAAAATTTTCAGATAGTGAAAGGAGCCACTGAGAAGTATTCACCCTAAATCTGCAAAGGATTCAGTGTGGGATTGTTCATTGGGATGTGATAAGTTGTAGCAAGAAGTTTTGAGGGAACCCAAGAAGTATTTTGTTAAAACAGACAGTATGACACTTGAGATTTTAAGCAGGGTTGTTGCCTGGTTTTGTCTGACCTTCACAAAAATAATCTCTGCCCTGGCAGATGTGTTCTGTTGAAAAAGGTTTTACTGCTTCCAGATCTCCCCAGACTCTCTTCTGTTGCAGTGAGGCCTGAACTCAGGGGTTTAAGGAGAACCAGTAAATGGTAGATATTCACTCAGTTTCTTAAAATAACAATGAAATTCTGGCAGCTCAAACACAGGTATTGTATATTTGCCCTCTGCTATGGCTTACTGCTAGAAAAAATACATAGTAATACATTCTAGGCTCTCAAGATAAAATATAAATCTTGAACTCTGAGAAAACAGAACTTCCCAAGCTGCTGTAGGTAACTCAGTATGGCCACCTATTAAATTAAAACCAGTTAGCTCTTTAACAGTTAATTTACAGGAACAAAGGAGAAAAATATTAATATCGGGTAATAAGAGAATATATAAGGTGGTGTGATGTTCATGTCACATCAGAGTGAAGCACTTTAAGACCATAATGGTGAGGTATTAGTGGCTTATGTGTAATCATTTAAAACCCAACATAATTATTTCATCTGGTTTTGGTACAGGGTTTATAGGAGTTGAAGGAGTTGAAAATAATCACACATTTACAAATACAGCTATTTCTTCAGTGGAATGACAGTTTTTAATTGCAATTCTTTTCAGCTAGGTAATCTGGGAAGCTCCTTTTAAGTCAGTAGAACTACATTGATTTACACATATCTGGTTGTGCATTTTGATCTTCCCCATCTTCTTACACAGATATTTTCCTACTTTTTCTGCCTTTATCTTGACAGATGTGTCTACATCTTTAAAGCAGCATTTCTTTACTTGCTTTTATTCACAATTCCTTACTTGTAGACTGCTCTTGCAGCTTATGACTACTGTGGTTTTCTCACGAAGTTCATTAAGTGGCATCTTTTTTTACTTGAATAGAAGTTCTCAGGGAGAGTTTTTTTGTCTCAGAGGTGTTGTGACACAGCATCAGAGTTTAACTATATTACTCTTTATCTTCAATTGCACTTGATAATAAAGCACTTTAAAAGTTACCCTAAATCAATACTCTTGTGAGCTGCAACAGCTGCTTACCAGTGGGGACATATGCTAGTGATGAAGGCCGAATTATCTCCGTTATTAGTAAGTCACTCATTTCCTCAAAGGCTTTGAGCTCCGAGTTGTGTTTAGGCACATGTGCACTGCTTTGTTTGGAGAAAGTAACTTTACCTCTCCATCCACCTCTCACTGCAGCACAGGTAGATATTTGGGCGATTAAACTCACATTTCTCATAAGAATTGTTGTTAATATACCTTGCAAGCAGCTTTGACATAGTGTAAATTTTTTGTAGCACATCAAAAAATGTTTGGTTTAGTACTTTTGAAATATAAACATGAGTGATTTTTACTTGTGAACAAAATTCAGCTGAGACAGAAGAAGAACAACTGTTCTGTTAAATTTCACTGTTTATGGCAAGCCAAAATGTTGAGAGTCCTTATTGCATGCCAATGTAGTCTTTCAACCCCCTGTGGAGTAGAAGATTGCTGAGTATAAAGAACTAAAAATTTTATTCCAAATTAGGTTGAAATGCATCTGTATAGCATAGTCAGTCAGTCTGGATTAAAAATCAAGCAATATTTCTAGATATGAGTGAGTGAACAGGAGAATACATAAAACAAACAAACAAAAAATATTGTTGTTACCAGGGTTATGTATCTCCATAGAGCCAACAGCTTGTGACTTGTGCTTGCCATCTAGTCCTATTGTTGGGCTTGTCTTATAATGAGATGAGCTTAGCATAAATGTTGGAGGTGATTTTGATCTTTTTGCATATGTCTAAGGGCTGTAAGAGCATGTGTACTGGAATCCCTGACCATAGCAACCAGAGCTTCACTTGTCTTGAATCAAGTGATGTTCACTTCCTTTCAACACACAATTCAATAGATTATCCCAATAGACAGCTAACTCAGAAGAGAACTGTTTATATATGTGTATATATATATATATATATATATAAAAACAAATAAATTATGTTCTCATTATTCATTGACTCAAGTAGGATGAGAACTAAAATATTTGCTAGGATAAGGCCATGTGACCAGGACAGAAGGACTGGACTGGGGGAGGAATGGAGAAGAGATAAATGTTTGTTTAATTCAATCCCTAGACAAGAGTATCTCTTTGTGCTCTTATCTACTCAGAAATCAAAACAGACTCAACTTTTTTGAATAGGCAATTTATCTTAGAACTTCTGTTGTTTAAAATTATTTCATCTGCAATAGGACACATGGGAAGTCTCATGATGAACTAGTTCAACTCACTGACGAAGCAGAAAATTTGTAGGTTTTGAGCATAGCAAATTGTATTTCTTTCTCATACAGCAGAAAAGTAGAAATAGATATCATGTGATCTAACATTCTTATACAGGTACTTTTTTTGTTTCTTTTTCCTCGTTGCTTCCATCCAATAGATATTTGATAACTCTGCTTTTTAAAGTTCATGTAAGGGTTACAGAGGATATAAGGAATGTAATGCTGTAATAGAATCTCAGATAGAATAAGCCTGTAGGACCTGCTGTTTGTTCAGGTGCAAACCTAAGCAAGATGTTACACCAATTCTTTTCTAATTCTAATTTGTATTATTCTATAGTATGCAGTGGTCTAATGCTAAAGTAAATCTAGGATCACCTATGAAGTGGGAAACTGATAAAGTGTGTAATTATTTGAACAATACAAATCCTGACATCATGGTTAATTTTACTCCGATCATGTTTTTGATCATATGTATATATTTTTATTTATTTATTCATTCATTCATTCATTCATTCATTCATTAAATAGAGTAGTGTGGATATAAATTCTCTCCATACAAAGGAGAGTCACTCTGAAAATTAGGGAAAGAGTGTGAAGAACAGCTAATGCCTGTCTGCTCACATGGAAAGTTCTTAATGAAGACAGAACAAACTTTTCAGGATGTATTAGCAAAGTTCAGAGAGCTACATGAGAGGGAAAGACAGCACACAGGATCAGTGTAACATTGTCTCACTACCCAAACAGCAACAAAAAAGAAACCTGACCACAGTGCATGGTGTTTCTAGAACATGCTCTTCTTCTCACAATGTGAGACATCTGCTCATCTGAGTAAGCTGAGTCTTTGTAGTTGAAATGGTGAGAAATCAAGAAAGAGTGAGAGAGAGAGAGAAAGAGAAAGGTTGTAGCACATATAGTTTCATTTGTTAAACTTCATAACTGATTTAATTGGACAAAATGCTTGTCTTACGATTTGTGTCTTTCTTTAGTTTGAAGGAGGATTTATAAAAATTCCTTGAAGATTATTTGCAAATAATATTGTCTTGATAACACCATATAAAGGTAAACACATAATATCACTTCTCAGTGGACTCTTTATATTTAAAATCTTTATTTTTTTTTGTTTTCCTCTTTCTCCCACCAGATGTGAACAGAACAAGTTTATTTAGCAGTCAATAAGGCCATTTGTTTGACTTCTGTAGAGCTTCTCTTCAATAAGTGAAGCTTTTTTAATATACAAAGGCATTTTTGCTTTCAGTAATTGTGCTCCTCCCGAGTCACATAAGGGAAAGGAAGGAAATTGGAGAATGTAGAACCTCCTGCCACAGGAGAAGATCAGGTCTGAGACCATTTAAGGACTCTGAAGCAAGTCCATGGGACCTGACGAGATGCATCCACAGGTCCTGAGGGAATGGGCCAAGGAAGTGGTTAAGCTGCTATCCACCGTATTTGAGAAGTCGTGGGGTTGATCGCAGCCTCAGCAAACTTGTCAACAACACCAAGCTGTGTGGTGCAGTCAGGTCCCCATTCAGGGGGTCTTTGATGGGCTTGAGAGGTAGGTCTGTGTGAACTTTATGAAGTTTGGTTTCAGCCAAGGACAGAGATAATTTTTCACAGTGGCCATGAGGGTGCAGACCCTGAGGCCACGTGGGCATGCCTATGTAGTTATTCTATAGCACTTACTTCATTGCCAGGGGACTGAGATAAGGGATTCTCACTTCCAAGAGAAAGGTGGGCCTGGACTCAGATGGAGGAAACAGATACTATGTGGAGGGTCCTCTGTCATTTTGTTGGTTTTCCAGCGAAGCAAGCAGCAGGTGGAGTGGTGGGGTAACACTGATCCCAATTGGAGGAAGTTTCCACCATTGTTTTTCATTGTCTTGGTCTTGGGGAAAAAAAATGTGTGTGCAGAGGGTACGGGGCCATTTTGTTCTTATGTCCTGGGGAGCTGTGGGATGCAGGTTGGGTTGATCAGTCAGTGAGTATTTTTTGTATGTAAATCACCCTCTTTTTTATACCTTTGTTATTAATATTGTTTCTGTTACTATTCATTTTCTTATCTCACCACCGTTTCCAGTAAATAGTTCTTATCTCAACCTGTGATCTCTGCCTTTTGTCTCTCTCACTAGAGGGGCTGGGAGGAGGGGAGCAGCTGGGTGGAACTTCACTTCAGCTGGGCTTAAACCATGACACAAGCCCAAGTGCACCTGGCTCAGGACAATCCCTGGTGCCAATACAGGCTAGGCAGAGACTGGATTGACTGGAGCCCAGAGGAGAAGCACTTGAAGATGCTGGTTGACAAGAAGCTCAATATGTGAGCTCACAGCACAGAAGGACAAATATATTCTGGGCTGTGTCAATGGCAGCGTGGCCAGCAGATGGACGGAGGTGATTATCCCACTTCACTCTCATGAGACCCCACCTAGAGCACCTGGCTCCAGCACAAGGACACAGATGTGTTGGACTGAGTCCAGAGGAAGACTACAAAAATTATTAGAGAGATAGAACACTTCTGTGGAAAGGCTGAAAGGATTGAGTTTGTTCATCCTGGAGAAGAGAAGGCTCTGAGGAGGACTTATAGCAGCCTTTTGGTACCTAAAGGAGCATACAGGATTGCTGACAGGGACTTCTTACAAATGCATGTAGTGATAGGACAAGGGGTAATGGCTTTAAACTGAAAGAGGGTAGAGGGTAGGTTTAGATTAGATATTAGGAAAAAAATTCTTTACTGTGAGGATGGTGAGGCACTGGAACAGGTTGCCCAGAGAACTTGTCTCACCTCTGGAAGTGTTCAAGGCTAGGATGGATGGGTCTTTGAGCAAACTGATCTCATGGAAGGCAATCCAAAGCAGAGGAGCTGGGACTGTAATATTCAAGGTGCCTTCTACCTCAACCCTGTCTATGATTCTATACATGTTGCTAAGGAACTCCTTACTAGTTGCCTCACATATACCTCTTTTCCCATAATAACAATTTAGAAGACCAATTAAATTAATTAATCATGTATATCTTCTACTGAGGATGACTGACATAGTGTAAAATATTTGAACTGTATAATATTAATAAGTCCAGTAAAGAAATGAAACGATAGCTTCTCTGTCTCCAAACTCTCTTCTGTCCTGCTAGTTACAAGGAATGATGTGCTGTTGCACAGGTAAATAATGCAGATGAACACATGGCTTTGAGACTGGTGTTACCAGCAGAATTTGGGGGGTTTTGGTCATTGATCAGTTTCTATGCTCATCCTGCTAGCAACAAATGGAGCCTGTCTGTCTCAAAGGGGGAAAAGGAGCATAGCTCTCGAGTTAGCAGGGCTCACTGAGAGAGCTTTAAACTATATTTAAAGGAAGCTGGGGACATAGCCAGGCTTGACAGAGCCTGGTACAGGGAGGACTATAATGACCACCCAAGAAGTGAAAGGAGGCTTAAGAGGGAATACCTTGATCAAGCACAAGCAGCCAAAAACATAACCACAAGACAAGAGCATCCCTGTGCCCTCCTACTGGGATATTGACATAATCAAATACTTCTATGAAGTGCTTGTACACCAGAACAGGGAATATGGGGAATCACAATGAACTAGTTATCTGTGGGCAGTCACAGGGCTTTGACCTTATTACAGTGATTCTAAGCAGATGAACAGAGGGGAACACGTCTGTCTTTCTGTCTTTCCTTTTTCTATTCTCAAGCTTTCACAAAATCTTGCAAAAGTGCCAGCAGAAGAGTAGGGAACGCATGTGGATCAGAATTTTCCATGAAAATGCAAAACCTTCATATCCCAGCACAGATAGAAAGCAATGTGTGCTGATGAGGTGCTACTGTGCATTATCTCTCTCAGACTGATGCCCACACCTTCTCACCCTTTCTAATACAGTTCTAGGCAAGAGTAAAAAATTCCTTATTGAACTGTTGTGTTTGTAGCTCCAAAAAAGGCAAAAGAATAAGTACATTTCCTTCTATGTATCTCAATTAAATAATGCTCTTGTGGTTTGTACTTCAACTTTTTATTTTGATGCTTATTTTCTTTGAAAGTTCAGGATTCATGTCTTCTGTAACAATTTTCTCTAGCTTTTAGTAGTTAGAAGATGTCATAAAAAATGTCTCTTCAGATAGAAATATTTTTTAGGCCTTCTATATATGTATTAGATGTAAAAATGTGCTCAAAAGTAAGCTTTCCACCTATTCAATAATAGGATTTGGGATATCTAAATGTTTTAGATACTAAATTATCACATACATTTTTCTATCTGACATCCTCTATATGTTTTTCTATAATCAAGAAGTTGGGTGAAATACATATATATGTGTATAAAAATCAATATAAGAGGGCTGTTGTTGGGAATCAGAACTTGTTCTAGTGCAAGATTATATGGACAACACAAACTTACAGGACAAGATTCAAATAGGCTGGAAATCAAGAGAGTTTTCTATTTGTAGCCAGGAAGCTACTGTTAAAATAAACATCTTTAGTTACAATCATGTAAAAAAAGGAAGTATGTTATCATATTGTTTAGATCAGGGCTGTCTCTATAATTCTTAGTCAAATAAGTTGTTCTTTCTTCAGTGGGTAGTTCTAGTAATTTAAATTGGACAGTTAATATGAGTAAAATATGATTTGCAGTAAAAAATTTTGAAGAATTTAACATAACATTGTTAAACAGCTATAGATGGAAATTTTTTTCTGTGTCCTTAACTTTCACTGTAATGCTTGGGCTGAGCTTTTTCTGTGAATAAGCAGTAGAGCAAAGAGACATTTTTTATTGCTGCATACGCAGTTGAAAATGCATTGACTGAAATAATATTGGGGTAACTTATTAAATCCCTATGTCAGCATTTGAGAAAAACTTACTGAAATGTTGCAGCAAATGATGAAAATATATTAATATGATTTAAGGTTTGAAGAAAATACTAGCTTAAGAAGAAAGACTTGAAAAATATAATCTGGAGAAGATACAGTGACAGGATTAAATTCCTGCATTCAAGGGTACAGTCAAGCTAATAGTGACTGAAGTACAGAGTTAAAATGAGGGATCATTTCTGGACACTTCAGATCAAGTTTGAGTGGGTGGAAGAAGGAAGAACGTAAAGTCCTTCCTGTAAAATAACACTCCTCACACAGGAAGCAGGAATATTTGGAAATGAATTTGTTGAAGAAAGGTTTTTAAGGAGACCACTGTGTGAACTAGGCCACCTTGTCTCCAAGAAACCAGTTCTGTTTCCATGGGGAGATGTCATTACCAAAGGCCTCTTGGATCTGTCAGGAAAAGGAACCTGAAGGCTTACAAATTCAAAAGGAAAGATAGCATTTTTTTTTTAACAATGGTAGTCTTTAGTCAGAAGAAGAAGTTGAAAGAATTGATGGATTCTCTGTTATTTGATATACTCAGATAGAGACTGCCACCTTTCTTTTACCGGCACAAAGCTCCTGGGTTTAGTGTAATGGCAACAGGTTGAAAATGGACTGAGATTAATTCACCAGATGGGGTGAACTGTGTAAAAATTTATCAGGTCTGGACAAATAACTCAAACTTTCATTACTGGTTATTTCAGCTGGGAGAGCTAGTGCTTCATTATTTAACAGAACTACTGTAAAATTTAATTCAATTACGTCTATAAGGTACCTGGACTCTTTCCCATGGAAAATACTCCAAAAACAGAAGAGATAATTAGCAGCAGATGACTGCATAAATTGGTGCTTGAGAATATGTCTCCCTTAGTGTTTCCCCATAAGAAAAATGCTGCATAAGCGTAATTTGGATGATGAGCAAATCATAACTGAAGAATTCTTGTTCATGTCTTCAACAAGACATAGATATTTATGGAGGTTGAAAGCTGTGCAGTGACTTTCATTTCACCTTTTCAACCAGTTTTTATGTGCATGCCAAGGGAATGAGGCACATTTGGAATCTCATGCTTAAGAAAAACTGTGTGATTGATACAGCACCTATTCTGACATCATCTGTGCATATATTCCCACTGTATTCTCTTTAGGGAAAATGAATCTTGAATAGGATAATTTAAAAATTATATTTTGCATAAAATTATAAAGGACATGCTGACTTTCCTATAGGATTACCATCTTTCCCGCTTTTAGTGAAGAATTTTTCCTCTCATCACTAACCACGGAAGAGTATGACCTCTGACTTGAGATCATACTACCTTTTGCCCTTATTTTTGGTGGGGTACAATCTATCTCTGTGCTCATTCCTACTAACATACAGGAAAGTAGATTATTTTGTTGATGTGAATGTCTGGAGATCCACCTTCTCTCTGTCCAAGATGAAAGAAATACATTCACACATTACTTTTCATGCCCATTCAGACATTGTTCTTTTTAAAATTCTCCTCCTTCCTTTCTACATTGTTCTTTTTAAAATTCTCCTCCTTCCTTTCTATATGTAGATTAGAGGATATATTGCTCAGGCCAATTGATTCTGCTTTCTGGTGCTCATATATGTCTACAATGACAAAAGTTGGTACTGACATCATTCAAGTAAAAAAACTCGACTCTTTTCTGCTTCAAAACTAAGGGAGTGATCTTTTATAAGCATGACCTTGAAAAAAGAAAGGGAAAGGTGATGTGCTCTATGTCCTTTTGCCCTTTCAATGTGCCAGCTCCATGGCAAACCAATGTGTCAATATCCAGCTAAGTAAAATATTATAAGTGTCTTATTTTATACATGTTGTAATGTTACCTTGCTGGGTGTAGCTTGAGATGGCCTGGCACACACATGGCATCAAGAGCTAATTTTTATCAAGGCGTGTGCTGAGTGCTTTTAAAGGCGCTTTCTTGAAAATATATTCGAAATATAGAATATATAGAAATATATTAGTACCTTACTGGTACTAATATTTCACAGCATGAGGCAAGGCCATTGCTGTTCATGGTAATGTCTAATCTTTGTGTGATATTAAATTACAAAGCCAAAACAGAAAATATGAACTATAAGGAACATCTTTCTGAGACTCTAAGGGAGAAATCAGAGTCAAGGAGAGTGTGAAAGTTAAGGAGGAAAAAGAAAAGAGGAGCTATCTGGCTTTCGTATAGCCTACCCCTGCATCAGACCCCTTTCAAAAAGAAAGCAGTGATCCACATGTAAGCATTAGTGCAGACATCAAAACGGCAGAAAGGAAAAGCTGAGGGAGTTGCACATTAAAGGGATCAAAGTAAGCAAATGTTTTCTCATATTATTTTTGGAGCATTTAAAGAATGCTTCAAACAACTTATGCATCCAACTAGTAGGACAGACATAATGTATGAGTTCAGGAAGACAGTTTGTGGGTAGGTCTCAGGTACCTACAGTGCTTTCTCTGAACACTCAGGCCTTTCCATCCAAACTACTGCAGCCTTGGCTGTAGAGGACTGGACTTTATGAAGGGTGCCTGTCAAAGTCCTTCGGCAAGAGTACAGGACTGCTTGCTGCCTATACAAGTATTCTATACTTGTCTCTAGTCCTCTGCTCTCCAAGGCACTGCAGCCTGGATGACAGAAGAGGCAGCTGTGAAGCAGTCTTTTGTTGTGTTGCCAATGGCCACTTTGGTATGGCCTTTATCAGGGGTGTTTGGATAGAAGGTACCATTCCTCTAGGCATCTGTTCATGAAAGAAACATATGCTACCCATTCTAAATCCTTTTTTTTTTTTTAATCCCTGCTGCACTTGCCTGTAAGAAGGAGGCTCAGTCTTCTCTTTTAATAATTTGGGGCAAAGAGCTAGCAGAGAGCTCCACAACTGCAGGAGAAATGTCCTTGAACTTGGATGGGTGGATGGATGGATGGATGGATGGGTGGATGGATGGATGGATGGATGGATGGATGGACAGATGGATAAAAATATGCCTTTAATACAGTAAGGCAGTCATCTGAAATGTGCTTTCTGGCTGCCACTTCATCAAACAACCTTTAAAATTGCTGCCACTGCCTCCCAGCCTCCTGAAAGCGGGAGATGAGGGATCTCTTCTGTGTCCTCCTGCCAGTGGTAGCACCAAGACCAGCAGCATCCAGTGCAGAGGTGCCATGCCTGTCTTCATTTGATGCTGAATGGTGTCATTTCCTTCTCCCCCAAACTGTGCTTTCATGATTTTTTGTCTCCAGGTTAAACCACCTCTGGGTAACCCAGGTTAAGATGCAAAAGAAGTAGAACATTAACCTAGTTTGTTCAAAGCCATGCAGACACACACAGGACAGAAACTGTGAATGGATTCCAGGCCTTCTTACTCATATTCCCATGTCCACTGCACCCGAGCTTGTTGCTTATGTTCCGAAAAATAAAAGACTTTCTTTTGGAAGATTCCCCACTCCAGCCTTCTTTTTCCTTCTCTTCTCCCTCTTTCCCTATCTTCTCCAGATGTTGGAAAAACAAAACTCCTGTACAAAGTGTCCCTGCATGTATGAAGTGGAGAAGAGCATGGTCCTACATGAGGGAGATGCTGTCTGATATGGTGGCAGTGTGAACATCTCTTTCTGTCTTCTGCCAAAGTCCAAATGGATTACCTTGGCCAATGCAAAGGGTCTTCTGTGACCCAATTTCCCCTTCTGAGGAATTTAACAGGATTTTTTTAATGTTTAATTCAGTGACATTTGTGTGATAACTCGTCATTAGTGGAAGTTAAGGTATGAAAAGACATGAATCAGTTCTTATGCAGCTGTCTTGCTGGCACAATAGTAAAGCAGCTGATTATAGGTACTTAAATGAAGGAAATGAGAATTATGATCAGTTAGCACAGAAGCAAATATGTGATCCACAGCCTGATGAGAATGTAACTCAACAATTCTCTGTTGTGGAAAGAGTACTGAACCATGACATGGACTTTTAATGTGATATGAAGGTGCTTATGAGGTTCTGCAATGCATGTCCTGCTCTGCAGAAAGAACTTGAGCTGCAAGTACAAGTGCTGGGTTCACCAGAGGGTGATGAAAGACAGAATGAAACTGCTCATGTTTGGACAAGAATAAGTGCTCTTTCCTTCATGTCTTGATATGCTTCTCACAACCTGATCCCAATCAGTGATCTTTGCAGGTAGTGAAATGGTCTATTACACATTTTCTTTTAAAGAATTTGATCTAAAACCTCCTTTCCCTTGGTGCTTTCTATCCCCTTGACTGTTTTTTCTGTGTCAAAGAGACTAAAAGAGAAATCTGTAGTAGAGAAGGAAGACACTGTGTTAGTCTTGTTTCTAGATATACCTGAAGAGTGTTCCAGAGCAACATTTGTCACTATATAAGCACTGTACTTTGCACTGTTGCTTACTGGGGTCTTAACATGACTTTGTCTTTTATGGCAAAGATGTAACCAAAGTGTGGCAAGAAGTCTGGGAGCTGAAAGACACGATTCCACAGCTGCAACTTGCAGACTGGGAGTTTGATATCCCTCCCCTGAATGAATGCCTGGGAAAAATTAAGAAACCACTTTGTTTTTCCTTAAACTGCTAGTGAACCACAGGCATCTTTAAAAAGCATAAGAAGTTGTCTTTGAAGATGAAAGGAGGAAATAAAAAGTCGTAGATTGGGTTTTTTCACATCACTTCTATCAAGTAGGTATGGGCAGTGATGGCTTGCAGATTGGCTCTGCTAACCTAGTACAGAGAGCACAAAACCACTGCATTAGCATTTTTCTTGTGGTTTGTAGACCCTCCTACCCCTGTGTCTGTTATTGTCCTTCCTACTTTCCTTCATCTCCTTTGTTGCACAAGGCTGTTTCATTGCCCTATCTGCCTCATGCTTCTTTTAACATTAAGCAGTGTTGCAGAGCAGGGGCTACTTTAATAGACTCCATGCTATATGTTTGCTTGTAACTAGTTTAACCCCAGGAAACTTTATAACATCTCCCATTCTACTTGTGTGGAATGCCAAAGACTTCTATAAAAAAGGCTTGTATGATACCCAGGGGAAGGCTTCCAGACACTTGTTGTTATTTTATAACAAATTATAAGAAGGAGGAAGGAGGAAAAGGACACTGTCAAGATCTTACAATGACGTTAGTGACTTTTTATCATGGTAAAACTTGAATTATTTTTTGTCTCTAGTCACCCAGACAGTGAAAAAAGACCCCTCTTACATTCCATAATTCTTTTTTTTTTTCAAGTATACATACCAACAGGAACACATACTTGAAAACTCTGAAAGCAAGGCAGTGAGGCACTAGTAAATCAGAGACCTGATAGTTTTCCTATTGAGTGTAATAATCTTTGCTTTTGTGCTGGAAGTTACAACCCTAATTCCAGGGAGATGCAGAAGAGCAAAGGCTTTGATATTGTGGTCACAGAGATGTGCATTAGGTGACCTGCACAGCTCTGAATCCCTTCCATTTAATCAGTGTGTATGACTGTAAAAGATGGAGATGGACTAAATTTCCATTCCAGAAACAGCAACTATTCAGAGGGAAGCTTCTGAGGGTCAGTATTTCGTGGGCCTTCTTCCAGTTAAATCCATCTTAGTGTTCTTTCATTTAGTTTCTAAAAGGACAGCTTAGTACTAACAAAATAAATATATTTTGACTTGCTTAAAGATGTTCTATGGGCAAAATACACTTCAAAATAACTCAGACTCAGCCTCATCTCTTGAATGTCTTGATTTGGTTATATCAGTTGGATTTTCACGTAAGTTTGAGAAATTTTTGGGTGAGTAATAAGTACCTATTGGAAGATAAATGCATACAGAGAT
The DNA here is from genome assembly GCA_013399945.1 of Ploceus nigricollis. Taxonomy (NCBI): domain Eukaryota; kingdom Metazoa; phylum Chordata; class Aves; order Passeriformes; family Ploceidae; genus Ploceus; species Ploceus nigricollis. The sequence continues at coordinate 12,851 of VXBC01004960.1, read as the reverse complement.
GCATCCTAATTCTGTCCAATTTGTTCAGGCTGCTGAGTACAGAGAAACAAATAAAGCTTCCTGAACTTGATCAAATACTACACCTTGGCACAGGGGTAGGGAGAAAGCTGCCCCCCTCACTGCAAGTGTTCAGGTTTGAGGTTGATTCTGTACCTCATAAAAACCTGGTGAGATACCAGAAAGATTTTGTTCAGGTTCAGATGAGCAAGCTGGGCTGATTCCAACTCTAATAGTATATTTTCTTCAAAAAACTGTGCTTCCTTTAGAAAACTCTGGGAATTGATTCTTCATTCACAGGAGATTTTTGGCATTTTGTTCCTCAAGTCTAGGCAGAAATGGTAATATAATAGAGATTCCAAATCTAACTATCAAACAGAAAACATGATCACAGGCTGACAAATCTACTAGCTTTCATTGCCTCTCTAAAAACTTGCATGTGAAGTTGATGCATGTGCATAAATCTTGCTAGGAGAAACAGCTTGAAAAAAGCTGTTTACTGAAGAAAGTAACTGTTACTGTTACTGAAGAAAGATCTTTATTTCATTTGTCTTATAAGTAAACCTCATGTACTGCTATCTACATTCTTGTGCCACAATGTCTCTGTGTTGTGATCACCATTTGGGACAGCTCAAATTTGAAAGCAGCATTCTGCTGAAACACCTGAACATCTATGGACATATTCCATCACAACATCTGAACTTTCTACACAGAGTTCATTTTGGGTTGGTGGGTTTGCAGAAAATCAAGAGAACAGACAGAGTCTAATTTCCAGTGTCATTTACCAGTTCAAAAAGAAATGAAAGAAAATAAGGAAGGGAGTAATTGTATTGCAGTTGATACATTTTTAGCAGTACAATCTGTGAGAGGTGGGACAAATGAGGACTGTAGAACCAGTGAGGCCAAGTAATCTCTCTCTGGGACGAGGGCAGGTCAGGCCTTGCCCTAGTGAGGCAGTGAACTGCCCTACCCCCCCCCAGACCTAGAGCCCCATAGTGTCTGCCAATCATGAGACACTGGAGGTGGTGCTCTACTCTCCCCTTACCCCGCTTCTTAGTGGCCAGATGACTGGAAGTCCCACCTGGGGGAAGGGCCCTGGAAGGCCAAGGGGTTGAACCCAAGGAGATCACATTTCTCTTGGCCCTGTCTTCCTCTTGGGATTTGTATCCAAATACTGCTGGAACCCAAGAGTTGGTAGTTATATGTCTCCCTTCCTATATATTTTCTGTCTTTCTCTCTTTCTCCTTCTAATTCCTTCTACTTGGAATACTTTGAGTAAATTAACATCAAATGGGTTTAAAGTTTGCTAAGTTGAATGGGCCATGTTAATGCTGTGAGAAGAGCTTTATATTGATTGGATATTGTACTAAACCTTTTGCCAAACTTCTCTGATTTTTCTAGTTTCCCAATAAACTTTTGTGTTGTTTTGACTTCTTGAGAATATCTTGTCAGTATTTCTTCTCTGCATCCAATTCAGATTACATACCATCGTAAGCCCTTTTAAAAGTCTCATTGAACAAGTTGATTACGGACTTTCATACGACTGCATTTTGCAAGAAGGGAATCTGGATGTCTCTCAGACCACTCTGAAAATTAGTTGCTCCTTTAGTGGCAGAGTTGGTGCTATGTATACTTTTGTATCATGAAAACATGTTGAGTAGGTTTGTTGAAAATAAGTAGAGCATTTAAGTACAGTACACATGCGTAACTTTCTCTCCTAACCCATACCCCTTCTGTCAGATTATAACTGGAAGTAAACTATGTAGAATAGGAATTGTCATTTTGTATAGCTCCTAACTCTGATTAGGTGTCTATTCTTGGTTTAATAATACTAGTCCCTGAATACTATTAAAATTAATCTATTAAGGTCTGTTATTTCTTGGCCCATTGTCATAAATTTGAGTGAGGCTTATTCCCTTCTCCCTCTGAAGCACTCACAGAGACACTGATTTCTCTTCTTTCATCTTCATATTCTTTTTTTCGGTTTTGTATATGTGGCACTTCATTAGGCCTTCGCGTTTCCTCCTCTGGATTTCTTCACTTCTCATACATCTTCCTTAAAAATGTGTTCTCCCAAAGTAGATGCTATTTTAGCTGAAATAGGCCAGAAATATCTCAGTTGTAAAACTGTGGTTTATAATCTGAGTCTCTGAGAGGAAACTTGGTGAAAATCTAAGAATATTAATTCATGTTGGACTTCCGTTCCACTGTAAACCCTGTCTGGCTTTTTTTGGCAAAACTACTTCCTAGCCTCATCTTGTATTTATATAGCTGGAGATTCACAGTAACCACAATTTACAATAATACTGAGAAAGTGAAGAGCTTATTTCATAAGAACACAATTTCAATTAAAAAGACTAATGAACTGTTATAAACTTGATCTAAACAAGGATATCCGTTCCGTGGATACATTTTGCACTGCAAATGTGTCATCTGTCAGTGGTAGAGTAGAGTTTAGTAGGAAATAAAATTTTAACAATTCTCTGTGAGCAGCAAGCAGTACAGTGTACAAGCAAGGAGGGTGGGGGGAAAAATGGGTTCAGTAGATCTTTCAGCTACTCTTAACTCATTATAAACAAAAATTTAAGGTGTCTTTTATTAAGCTTCCAGCATGACCTTAAATTGATATCCCCATTCTGAAGTACTAATTAATGATTAAGCTATAATGTCCATGAGTTACTTTGAATTAAAGCCTGGTCCAGATGGTCTTTCAAGGTCCTAGTCTCAAAACTAACCTGGAATTTTCTAGTCTGGGCTGTTTTATTTTTCTGTGGTTGTTATGCAAATACAGGATAAAAAAAAAATCCTTTAATAGCATTGGTCAGAAAGAAAGGGAAGAGGGAAGATCAAGATACTCATTGTACTCTTAAACCATATATAACTTTGTTTGTTTGTTTGTTTGTTTGTTTGTTTTAACCACAAAGTTTTCTGGTTGTATCAGGTTATTATCAACAGAGGAAAATAGAAAATGGCCCACTGGCTGTGCTGAGCAAAGGTGCTGGTGTACTGATAAATGCAGATGGGTTAACCACTTTACCCAGCTGCATGTAACTAGTGGCCTGCAGGTGAAGCATTGATTAATAGGACCCAGAAACCTAAGCTCACCCATTAGGCAAGTAATACATATGAAGACATCCAGCACTAAAGAAATAAAAAACCTTGCCTACCTCCAAAAAAGTATTGGACTGCACATTCACTGGATATCTCAAGACAAAACAGTATTTACTGCTGGGCTCCCAGATGTCCTGGTTTTTCTGCCAGTGCTGAAACACTGTCTGCAGCATAACAATGTACTAACTCAGATCTTTTGCTTTGTACCTTCACAATACAGTGTTTGTTGTTTGGGAGGAGAAGGAAAACAAGAGATGAGGGAAACAAGATATATACTTCTGGAAACACACTGGACTGGACTTGTAATTGCTGAATATATGTCTGTGGCAGCTTCTGAAACAACAGCACGAGCATCGTCTCCACTGCAACTTAGCAGAAAAAATAGACGAAACAAAAATCTCCTTCCCCGCACAGTGTTACCAACAAAGTTAAGAGAGGGATTCCCAGTATGACCTTTCTACCTTTGTGGGCTGTGACATGATGTATTTATAGGGAAAGGAAAAGCCAAAGAGGTATTTCAAGCTTGAATTTGTCAGTTGTGTGACATTTCAGCAGTAAATGTGATCTGCTGCAATGAAGAAAAAATAAGACGTACTTCCTGTCTATTTGGAGATCCATTACAGTGTAACTAATTTGGTTTATATTTTCTGTTTGTTTTGATTATTTTTATTTCTCTCTTTATTTCTCCTATTCTAGTGAAAGAACCAGCTGAGATATAAGTATTATTCTAGGAGATGGTTTCTGATGTCTTATTATGGTGTAATGGTATAATGGAGGTAGTTCTATAGTAGGAAACACAGGGAGATTTTTCCTTCAAGATCTTGACTGAAGCTTGCCGGTATATTTTTGTGGCTTGCTGGTAACTTGTCTTTGGGAACGGAGCTGATAAAAAGCTTTCACAGAAGAGATGCCAACAGCCAATGGATTGCTTTGACCCTTAGTGACAGTGGTGAGAGTGCTGGCCATTTGTCATGCCTAATGTCCCTCTTCAGAAACCTTGCAAAATCCATCTAGTCATATAAATTGCTACAGAACCCTCCAGCTTGCCAAGTAGTGAAGAAAATAAGGTGAACAAGAAAAAGAGCAGGCCCAGATCATTGCCTAAACCTGAAATTTTCAAAGTTCAGCTGTTCTTGAGTAACGGCATAAAAATTTCCAGATCAGGTCTTTATGCTTACATTTCTAGTGCCTATATTTAAGAAATAACTCGTGAGACTGCTCATAATTAGTACGCTTTTTTTTTTTTTTTGCTAGAAAACATGCATGAGGATTCTGAGGCCTGAATGAGAATTAGAAGAGGTTAAGAATACTGGAAAGCATTAGGTACTCAATTCAGAATAACAAGAAAGATACTTGCAACAGACACAAGATTTCTTTTTTTAATCAAGCTACCCTTTGAGTAAATTTTCATTTTTATTAATTTGTATACTCTATCTCTCATATCAGAACCTTTGTATTCCACAAAACCTTTTTAGACAGTAAGGGATGAAAGTATGTAGTAGATGCAAACTGAAGTAGACAAATTCTGAACAAAGTCCCATGTTCCCATAACCTTACTGACTATTGTTTGTTTCCAATAAGACCAACAACTCAGAAGACCAATCTCCAAAATATAATGCTAACTTAAACTAATTGATGACACTTAATGTGAACGCAAGGATTTTTGCTCCTATGAAGATAATTGCATAATTGTATTAATATATGTAATTATACTTGAGTATCAGAATCTGGACATTTTTTTTCTATTCCTTTCCTGACTTCTGTTGTCTCTGCAGCTTTTCCACTTCCTGCCCTAAGAAAAGGATAAGTCCCACTATAGAACTGCTAGTAAAACATTGCTTCATTGTATGCAAATTAGCAATGATTCTTGGATGCTCACAGGAAAGAACAAGACATGTAAACTGCACTTCTGCTGTTACAGCACATAAGTGTACTTTCAAGAAAAGTCTGTAATTATCCAAAGAGAGTTAGCTAAGTCCTCCTTTGTGTAGGAGACTGCTTGAAAATGGGTATTTTTCCCTGCCCTTTGCTTAGATTGTTGAGGGCTCTGCCAGCACTAAATACATTCACTGGTCTCTGTCATTTGGTTTGAATCGGTGTTCTGCAGGTTCTCAGGCAGTAGGGGAGCAGATCAGCTGGTATTGCTGGTGACAGATTGTCTGATAACCCTGGAAGCTGAATTGGTGTCTGACATGGCGCACCCATTTTGTGTATATGAAGAGCAAAGTAGTTGATCCCCATAATGAGCTAAAGAAAGAAAACCAGAGTGGAAGTATAGGCTGGGATGCTTGGGAGAGGATGTCAGCTAGCACACTGAAGCCTCTCACTAACACTAGCCATCATGGCATTCAGTCCATGAAGATGAGATGGATGAGGAGCTGCACAGCACACCAGAGCCTGTGGCTACATCTCACTCACCATCAGGAGAATCAGGATTGGACTGTGACTTGAATGAAGTCTGCAACTTGGTCGCAGATTTGAAGGAGGCAAAGACTACTTGTCATGTGCTTGCATATAAGAAAGCTGAAAGAGATATTTACAGGTATTGCCAGCCTGGAAAATTTCAATACTAAAATTGTACTCAAATCAGTGATTTATTTTTTCTGTTATAGTTGTTTATTTGATTGCGATTTCCCTACTTCAATTTGCAGAGAATTTATAGCAGGTTTGCAAACTTCCTTTGACACTACAAAGGCTAGATTTTTTTATTGTAGTTGAATAAACCCTAATGTAAAGATTTTTATGCAGTCCCTGAACTCCAGGAACTGTAGCTTTAAGAAAGATTTATAGCACATTGGCTATAAAAACTTAAAAGGGGGGATAAGCAAATTTTTTGCCTTTGTGTTTTCTCTCTTTTCATAGCAGGTAGTCCAAACTGAAAGGCAAATCCTTAAAGCTCTGGAATTAGTAATATACAGATAACACTATAATCCTGTCAACAGTTTTATCTTTTGCACAACTTCCTGGATCAGCCAGCAAGTACTGTTTTAAGTTTTCTCCCCAACATCTTTTATTATCAGCTGGAACACAGAAAGTGATGCAGAGGAATAAGCAAGGGAACTTTACCTTTCATAAATCTGTTCCATTCAATATCTGTGTAGCATAGTGTAAGTAATTTCATAGAAATTATGTGCTTTTAAAGAAAATCTTTTTCTTTCATCTTTAGTTTCTGTGACCAATTGTAGGTTGAGGTAGAACATTCATGTTACAAATAAAATCAGAGTTGCATTTGCAGTATTTGGTCTAGATCTCAATTTTATCACACCTAGGAACAAAAGAAAGAACACACAGGGAAAAAGAATATTCTTGTTGCTTTTTTTCTGACATCTTTTCCAAGACTATGCAGTAAGTGTGCTAGGCTATGCAATAAAGTAGCTGATATCCATATTCTGTTGTTTTGTTCTGATTCAGTAGGTAACCAGTGTCATAGACACCTTTACTGTAAGAGAATTCTTAAACAGAGAGGTTGCTGTAAGCAACAGATAGTTGTGACCAAGGTCCTATTTTTTTTCTGTTACAGACACTATCACAGACTTTTCTTTCTATAAAAAAAGCAAGAACTGGGTTTTGGAGAAGGCAACCAGAAAACACCTACTGTGAACTTTTCAACGTATTAATATTTTCTTTTAATTCTGTACTATCAGTAGTTGAGTAAATTTGGACATAATTTTAAAAATAAGGAACAGTTGCCTTCAGGGAACACGCTGTGCTCTTAAACATATTGTAGCAGCACGCTCTTAAAGTGCAAGAAAACACAAGGAGCATGTTTACAGATTGGTACAGTGAAGTTAGCACTATGCAAAACTTTCACGCTGTGCTGCAACCTACTGCACTTCAGTCAGTGTTAACAAAAGTGTTTTTCTTGAGCTCAGCCCCCTCTTGTCAAAGGTTAGCTGAGAGGGATGGAGAGTTTGTGCTAGTTGTGTCAGTGCAACCCTTTCAGAATACTGCGGCAGGAAATGCAGCATTTCAGTTTGGTTAAGAGGCAGACTATGAATAACTTACCAAGAACACAAAGCAAGTGGGGAGCAGATTGGAGGCAGAGGGGAAGAATTTATAATTGGCAGCACTGATTGTACTGGCATAAGCAGCTCATAATTATTGGGGGGTAGGGGTATTTGATGTATTATCAAAAATGGCCATTTTCTTAGCATCCTTCGTCCAGTGACGAAGAAAACACAAAACATCTTTTTGATGTGCAGGATGATGTGGTTTTGGCCTGTAAAGAAGACATACATTGTTCTGATGATTTTGTAGTTCCAGAAGATACAAAATGCTTGTCCAAGATGGGCATTTGGGAATGATGTGTAACTTAATCCCTCAGATTTTCATGCAAGTTGTAGCCTCTTTAGGAAATACTTCAATACTTTCATAAGTCTTAAATTAATTGGTAAATTCTTGAAGACTGGAAAAGAGCTACAGCTGTGATTATGCTAAAAAAGGGCAGAAAAATTATATAATGAATTAAAGCTTGTCAACAGTTCAGGCAAAAATTGAAAAGCAGATATGGGAGTAATTTGATGAAGAATTAAGGGATCAGACTGTATCTGAAACCACCACATAATTCTATGGAACACAGGTCTCAAAGAAACCTCATTTCATTCTTAAAACTGTTTGGTTAATAAAGGTATCTACAGGCAGACTTTAATAAATATTTGAATGATAAATTCGGAACACAGTGCTAACTCTGAGTACTTCTAGAAGTACTAGTGAAGCTTGTACACCTAAGAAGATGTACATGCTGCCTGAGATTCTTCTCTCTTTTGTGTATTCTTTGATGTCTACTAAAATATGGACTCATATTGAGGCTTTTTCTCTCAAATAAACATTTTAAACAAACTGTCTTTTTTTATACCAGGGAGCCTTTCTCCCCTAAAGCTACAGAATTCATAAAGTTAGAGCCTTTTACCCCGGAGGGTGTTAAAAATGTTTGAGTGTTCCAAAATGACTACAGGTTGTGCACACAGAAGCAGATGAAAACCAGAGTGAGACAGAAGCCTTGTTCTCAAAGCCGTGTTAGAAAAATTAAAATTAATACTAAATAAACACACTGACAAACCAAAAAACAGGACAAATGAAAATACTAAATGGTACCCATACCTCAATGAGATGCATGATAGCAAATGGAATAGTTATAGTGGTAGCCAGCTATAATTTTTATATGCCAGAGATAATTTCTGTCCTCTTTGGCTACCATTTTCAGATTTACTTCTTTGCCTTACATGGTGAACTATCTCTGGTGCTACTAATAGGTGCAAATGAAGATCCAACAGGCACATGCATCCATTCATGTGTGTGATACAGCTATTCAAGTTGTGACCGGGGCTTGACTGACGAGACTTTAGTTGCCAATCAGGTGGAGGTTGCAAATTCACGAGGTTTGTCACAGTTTAATATTTGAAAGTGCTGATGTCATGATTGCACATGCACACTGACTACAAGAATAGGAGGGATTTTTGGTTCTTTCACCTTCAGTTTTAAGTCTGATTACTGTATAACAGAGGAACAGCTTTACATGACTGTAGTTCTTCCAGAGGTCTACACCATCAGATTCACCCAAAAAAGAAAAGGCACCGACCTAGTAATATGGTTTGGTACTGAAAAATAAAAAAAAAATGCAAAAAAAAAAAAAAAAGAGAAAGCTTTAAAAAATAATAATGTAATTGAAGCTGCTTCAAGCCCCTGTGAAACAAACAAAAGTTTTGATGCATATACATATGTGCATATCTTTATTGTTTGTCAATCTTTTTTTCAGGTCTATGCCATCATTCTACATTATGCTATTAAACAAGAGCATCTGTGACATGCTTTATGCATGTGACAAAAGTTCAGTGTAGGTTTGTATACAGTAATGAGAGGATCACATCTGACTCTGAAGGTTCTTGTTTTCTGTTTTGAATTATCATAGTCTTTTCTATAAATTGAAAGAAGTATAGGGTTCTAATTTACAAAAGTTCAAACTTATTCTGCTATCCAGAAATAGCTGGGATTCAAAGTTTATGCTGTCTTTACCTGCTAAACTGTCCATGCTGCATGGCACAGAGTACAGCACAGAACAGGGTTTATTCTTGCTGTTTAGGAAACTTTCTTCTGTTAATCAAATGTAGTTAGGAAAACCAAGTTTATGCCTATTTTTTGTTATTTCAGCTTTAAAGCAGATGAATCAGAGATAAACAGGCAGCATTTGCTCCACCGTTTCCTGGAATTCTCCATAACCTGTGTTTTCATATGTCTCCTAGGTATATTTTATTAGCAGACAATATTGCTCTGTAGAACCCAAATGTAGCCAACCTGTGAAACGCTGCTGCTGATCAGCAGTTAATGTATTAGTCTTGGCAGGGTCCTAGTGGATTTCTTCATGTGAGTCACTAGTGACAGTCATCCCTCCACCAAACAGACATGCTGGAATGCATTATGCAGGTGCCAGTCACTGCAAAGATGCTTTGCATATAATGAACCCAGTTTTCCAGGCCAGAAGCTGAGAGAAAGTTATTTATTATTCAAAAGAAAACATATTATAGTAATATGTTAACTCTTTTGACTGTGCTGTGCAAAAAAGGAGAAGTACTTAATACTATGTTAGACAGAATTTCCCTTCTTAAATTCTCTTCCACTCTCCAAAATCTTTTTTCTCAGTGTTTTCTGAGTGAATAGATATTGCCAATGTCTGCTTGGCTTGTGCTGTCACAGTAGATTAGTGATGTCAATGAACTAGACATGTTGGTTTTTTCCTTCTACTGAAATATACGCTGAATTCAAGGATGCAGGAATTGTCTCCTGGGGGAGTGGGTGGGATGTGGAAGAGCTGAATTTTGCTTGATGATTTTGTGTGTTGGCCTGCACCACGTTCAACTCCAAACTGAGTAAAATTATATGTAGTTACTCCAAATTTAGAGCACTAAAGAAGGAATTCAAATACTGGGGAGTCAGCTGAGGTGCAGTGGAGAGTCTGCTTTTAAAGATGGGGGAATTGTTGGAAAGGGAGACTTTGTCAATAAGGGACAGTTTAAAGAAATTTTCAGCAACACAGAAACTATCTGGGTTTTTATTCTGGCCATTATGCAGAAGCTTCTGTGCAGCTTCTGCATGACTAGTAAAACATCTCACAATTTTTAACAGCTTATACCTAAAAGGAAGCCTCAGGGCTAAACATCCTCAGACCTTCCCTTATACTTCTTTTGCTCCCTTTCCCAAACTGAGAGCCAGGCTTTCAGTGTTTTGACACTTTGTCCTAACCACACTTTCACTTTGAATCATCCTTATCCTTGGGCTTTAGTCATTTGGCTTTGGGTAACTGTTCTTTTCACCAATGTTAATCTGTAAGTGAAATGCTTTCCTTATTTCTTATTTTTTCAAATCTTTTTCCTAACTCTCCAAAGGAAGTAATGAGAAAGATTGGGATTTCCTATTCTGTCGCATGTATCATTTTTCATTAGGTCTTACTGAGGAATATTGCTGTCTTCATGGCTCTTGTCCTAAGACAAAACATTCTTCATACTCAGAAACATGGCACCATGTTTTCTCTGTGATAGACTGTAAAGTAGCATGTACCTAAAGAAATAAGCATAATACAGTATCTTGACTAAGAAATTAGATTAAAACCTTTCCTAGTACTGTGATTTCTTTTCAAAGTAAATTTTTTTTCCAAAGGCAAAGTCCCCCCCTTGCCATGAGGATCATAAACCTACTAAACTCATTCCAAGCACATCAAGTGTGAATGGAGTGTTTCTGATGCTTAAACAGAGTGTAACCAAGCTGAGCTCTTCCAGGAAAAAAGATCTCTGGCTGCTGACAAATCTGCTTCCTTAGTGTTTCCAATATTCTCAAATACATACTCTTGATGATGCCTACTCTTATGAGAATTATGTACTCTTGACAACAAAATGCAGCCAAGAGTTGATGAGATGCATCCCAGAGTCCTGAGGGAATTGGCTGATGCAGTTGCCAAGCCACACTCCATGATATTTGAAAAGTCATGGCAGTCAGGTGAAGTCCCAGGTGACTGGAAAAAGGGGATATATTGTACCCATCTTTAAAAGTGTAGAAAGAACAACCCTGGGAATTACTGGCCTGTCAGTCTCACCTCTGTGCCTGGAAACATGGTGGAAGAGATCCTCCTAGAAGCCATGCTAAGGCACATGGAAAACAATGAGGTGATATAGGAGAGACAGCACAACTTCACCATGGGCAAGTCCTGCCTGACCAAACTAGTGGCTGGCTATGATGGAGTGACTACATCAGTTGACAAGGGAACACTGTGGTGGTTTTACAGTGAGCAAAAGGCCAATGAATCCCTCTCTCCTTCCCTCCCTCACAGCAGTAGAAGGAAAAAGAAAAGAACAAAAACAAAGCTATGAAAGATTAAAAAAACTTAGAGCCACAATTCTACTAAAAAAAAAATTAGCAATAAACAGCAATTTAAAAAAAATGTAAGAAAGAGAGAATGACAACAAGCAAGTTATCACATTATCCCCTTGGAACAAAAGACAAGACAGCTGCCACCCTGGACAGCCCATGTGGCACCCCCCCAGAACAAAAATGGGATGGCAGGGGCTTATGGGATGATTCTGATGGTAGATGGGGGGTGCTCACACTGCTCAGCAGCTGCTTGCCTGTAGTGGTGGTTTTCCTGCTCCCTCTCTGTGGCAGCGATGGTGATAGAGGTGATGGGTGTGGCTCTACCTGTGGAATTCAGTGCCACCCTGCTGGACTGATTTTTGGCTCAGCTGGTTAGTATTGGCACTGTTGCTCCATGCCCTTATCACACTGGGATGTGGGGAAATGGTCCATCCGGCAACTGTAAAACTGTGCCCCCAGCCCCATTGATCTTGGCTGCCTCTCTGAGCTTCAGCATCACATCCTCAGCAGCAGCCCCGCTGCCTCTTCTCAGCCCCTTGTCCTGCAAAAACATCTTAGAGGGATGGAAAGTGGGGAAAAAACAATGGCTAGGCATGGGATGCTATGTCCACAGATCCCTTTGCTGAAGTGTGCCATACAAAATGCCCCCCTTCCATTTCTGGACATGGCATTCCCCCTGCTGAAACCACTCCCATGGCTGTGATGTAAGATGGAACTGTATAAACATCACTGAACGCTCCACACCCATTTCTCTGTACCCAGGACAAAAGGGTACAGGTATCATTTATCTGGACTTCTGTAAAGCCTTTGACACTGTCCCCCACAACATTCTTCTCTCTGAATTAGAGAGAGATGGATTTGATGAGTAGACTTTTAGATGGATAAGAAGTTTTTTGAATGGACACATCCAGAGGTTAGTGATGAGAGTCTTGATGGACATCAGTGACAAGTGATGTCCCTCTGGGGCCTTGTGTTGGTTTTGCACGGCCTGGTTTTTGATAGCAGGGGGGCCACAGAGGTGGCTTCTGTGAGAAGCTGCTAGAAGCTTCCACCATGTCCAGAAGAGCCAATCCCTGATGAGTCTGAAGATGCACATGCCGCTGCCAAGCCTGGGCCAATTAGAGAGGTTGGTAATGCCTCTGTGATAACATATTCAAGAAGAAATCAAAACAAAGGTGGTGGTGCAGTTTTTTTCTAGTCAGAGAAGAGGAGGATGAGAACATGTGAAGGAAACAACATGGAGACACCAAGGTCAGTGAAGAAGGAGTGGAAGAGGTGCTCCAGGCACCAGAGCTGAGAATCCTCTGCAGGCCATGGTGATTGATGACCATGGTGAAGCCGCTGTGCCCCTGCAGTCCATGAGGATCCATGGGGGATGCAGAGAT
>VXBC01004955.1:2794-14399 GCA_013399945.1 Ploceus nigricollis | reverse complement strand
TGGGGATCCCTCAGGGGCTGGAATCGCTCCCTGGGGCGCTCCCCCTGCAGCACCCGGAGGCAGCTCCCGGCCCTGATACCGGGGGTGCTTTGGGGTTCTGAGAAGGAGCCCCCGGCCCTGCACAGGGACACGGGGACACCTCAACCTTCATTTGCAACCCCCTGCAGCTGGGATTGACTCCTCAGCCCTCCCACTGCTCTCGGAGCTGCTGTCTCTACCTTCAGCACCACTTTGAAGAGCAAAGGAGGGATGGCAATGAAGACAGGGAGAAAAAAAAAGAAAAAAAATTTGAAAGCCTCCAGCTTGAACCCTGCTGCTGGAGAAACATCTGTATCTATAAATATCTGTGCTGGGAGTGGGAACAGGCTGTATCTGTATCTGCAGCAGCTCCCGAGGCAGCAGCAGCCTCGCCCCAGCTAACCCCGCTCCAGCTCCGGCACACGCTCCCGAACACGCTCCGGGCTCCGCAGCCTGCCAGGAGATTTTGGGGATAAAACCCCCAAAGTGGTCTCTAATAAAACAGGAAATAAAGCAGGGCTGTGCTCGTGTCAGCAGCGTGTTCCCAGTGAGGGGGAGCAGTGGCCCTGGGGTCACTGGGGCTCTGGGGGACAGCGGGGCTGTCCTTGCTGGGACACGATGTCCTGCTGCTGTCCCCACCCCGCTGTCACTCTGGCAGTGACCTCGTCCCCCCCTCCAGACTGGATTGTGTGTGCTCAGAGAAACCCGGATCACAATCTCAAATCCCAACCCCAAATCCCAACCCCATATTGCAATCCTATATCCAAATCCCACATCCCAATCCCATATCTCAATCCCATATCTCAATCCCATATCCCAGTCCCATATCCCAATCCTATATCCCAGGCCTGTATCCCAATCCTGTATCCCAACCCTGTATCCCAGTCCCTTATCCCAGTCCCTTATCCCAGTCCCTTATCCCAATCCCGTATCGTGGTTTGGGATAGCAGGGACATACCGGGCACCCCAGAGCCCCTCAGCACACGGGGTCACCCCACACTGCTCTGTCCCCCTGCACTGAATCCCATCCCTACCCTGCATTCCCAGGCTTTCCGAGAGCTTTTCGGGACTCTCCCATTCCCAGCAAAATCCCACAATCCCGGGGCTGCTCTGGGGCTGCTGCTCCTGGGACACTCCCAGGGGTGTGGGGTGGCCCTCCCAGGCTGCTCTCAGGGGGCTGTTTCTCCATCCCACACCTCAAAGCTGTTGTGCTTCTCATCCTAACACATCACTGTCTTTTTTCCTTGGATTGGGACAGTAAATCCTCCAGAATTCCCTCATTTGCCTCAAGGAAGGAGGCCTGGAGCCCCCCAGCTCTGAAGATCCCTGAGGGCTGAGTGAGGACTGGAAACCTTTTCCTGACAGACCTCTGCCTCTTTCCACTGGATTCTGTTTTCCCCATTTTTTCTGGCTTCCCTCCTCCCAAAATTCCTTCCCATGCTTCCCATGGGGGCCTGTAGGGTGGTTTAATTCCCATTACAGGGATCCTACAGCTCCAACAGCAAATCCCGGAACGCATCATTGTCCCAGCTTTGCAAGGACTCATCCCAGATCCCAGAGATCCCTGTGCCAGGAGCATCCTCCCCCTGGCACGTAGGGCCTGGGCAGAATGGGGAACCCTTGGGATCACACGTGGGGCCCGGGAAGGTGGGAAACCCTTGGGATCACACGTGGGGCCCGGGAAGGTGGGAAACCCTTGGGATCACACGTGGGGCCTGGGCAGACAGGGAACCCTTGGGATCACACGTAGGGCCTGGGCAGAATGGGGAACCCTTGGGATCACACGTGGGGCCTGGGCAGGTGGGGAACCCTTGGGATCAGCCCCAAAGGCGGCGCTTTGGGAAGCACAGGCTGCCCTCACGTCCCCTCCTCTGCAGGTCCCCTCTGCAGCACCAGAGCTGAGTTGTTTTTCCCTGTCCCCCCTTCTTTTCTTCTCCCCATTTCCCTGTAACAACCAGGGCTTTTCAGGAGCTGCCTCCCTCCCCCCTTTTCCTCCCTGACTCATTCCCGCTGTCCTTCCAGCGGGATGTGCCGCTCCCCACGTCCTGGGGCTGGGGACAGCTAGGGACTGAATGCAGCACAGTGAACATTTCCTTCCCTTTGTGCCAATCCCAGCAGGGAATTCCAGTGCCAGGCACAAACAGCTCATCTCCAAGGGGCTGAGGCAGAAATTCCCCATCCCGTGGCTGTGGGGCTTTAATGGGGCACGATGGATGGAGTGGATGAGCTTTTCCAGGCTAAGGGATTCCGTGATGGAGATGTGGCACTGAGGACAGGCTGCTCAGGGGCTGCTCCAGCACCACCCTGAGCTGTCCCTGTTGGTGTCTGGGGAGGGGACAGGGTGGGCTCATCCAGGTCCCACTGTCCCCGCTGGGCTGGAAAGAGGGATTGGTTCCTGCAGGGATGGAGGTGGCCCCGTGAGCCCCTGGGGTTTGTCCCCAAATGGCAGCAGTGCTGTCACATGGCAGCCGCCTGTGCCAGCCTTTCCCCACCCATCTCAGCGACCTGCAAAGCTCCTGGTGGCTGCCAGTCCTCTCCCTGTCCCCAGAGCCCTCTGGGGACAGTCGTACTCCAGAACAGTGGGGAACGAAAGCCCCTTCCACCCACTCCCCTTCCCATCCACGTCCCTTTGGCTAAAAGGACACATGACCCACAAATCCAGTCACTGACCCCTCCTCAAGCCTCACACCCCAACCTCACCCCTAATCCCAGCACGCCTCCACCAGCCCAGCCCCGTTAAGGGGCGTCTGTACCCCATTAAAGGGAGTTCAAGAGCCTGGAGACAAGGCCACTGCCACAGAGGGACCCAGCCCAGTGACAAGCTGGCATTTGTGGCACCCAAAGCCACGTTGGACACCCCTCACTGTGGTGTGGCTCACCCTGGATTGGGGGAATGCACGGAACCCTTCACTGAACATGTGGGGTCATCACTGCACAGGGATTCAGTCCCATCCCAGCCTCCAAATCAGAGAAAAATNCCCCAGCTCTGCCAGCCTGGCTCCAGAGGGGCTCCAGCCCTGGAGCAGCTCCGGGGATATTTCCCAGTGCAAAGCAGTGACCCTCGATGTGCAGAAGGATTTGGGCTGGGGCAGGAATGCAGATTGATCCCTGTGCATTTGTGTCAACAATTGTCCCTTTGTGCCCGGACATCCTCACAGGGGCTCTGGAGAGGGAGAACCCCGGGCTGTGCCAGGGAGGACGGGCCTCGGTGCCACTGCAGTCGCTGCTCCTGCAAGGCTGCAGCTGGGATTTGCAGGATTTAAGGGCTCAGGCACCAAAGGGCTGGAGGATTTACAAGCTTCGTTTTGCTGCTTCTGGTGGATAAAGCTGGGAATTGAGGAGAGCCGAGTGCTGGTTCTGCCCTGACAGGGATGCCCCGAGCTCCCACCCCCTGACCCCACTGCAGAGGTGCCCAGGGTCCCTCCTGGGGTGATCTGGCTGCTGCTGGTGACAGCTTTGCCCTTCTCCCTCGGTGCTACATCGCTTCTCCTCTCAGATTTCAGGGGAGGAGAACTCTGCCAAATTGCTTAAACCCGTGCAAACACAGATTTGTGTGCGAGACCCCACCAAAGCCCCCAGCTCTCTGCTGCTGGGCCCAGCCCGAGGGATGCCCGAGGCCACCGGGGCTGCGGAAGCTGAGTGACAGCAGCAGGGTGACACTCTCCGTGTCCCAGCCTCCACCGCCTTTTCTGTCCCCTGCTGCAGCCCCGGACAGGGGGCTGGGGGCGCTGGGGGTGCTGTGAGTGCTGGGGGTGCTGAGGGCGCTGGGGGTGCTGTGGGTGCCTCCCCACCCACGCCGAACCAGCTGGGGCTGCATGAGTGAGGCTCAGCTGACGGCGAGCAGCGACAGTGGGCGCGGGGAGCGGGGCGAGCACGGCTCGGCTGCGCATCCCCCGCTGCCAGCGCGGCTGCCGGGGCTGGGAAAGGAGCAGAAATATCTTTTTTTCCAGGAGATAAAGGCTGAGGAGAAGGTGGATGTTTCAGAGAGGGACCTGAGCAGGGAAAGGAATCTGCTGGAAGAGTCTCCTCCCTGCCGGGAGTGCCCGGGTCCTGTCCCCGAGGCTCCCCGGGGACGGCAGCTGCTCGGGCAGCCCCCCCGTTCTCACAGCCCTGCGCTGTGGATGCCACGGGGATATCAAAAATAAAGGAGCAGCTCTGGCTCTCGCCGCGGGAGCTGCAGCCTGGATGTGGCCGTGGTCACATTCCGTCCCTCCGGCTACCGGTGGGGCTGGTCCAGCCCAGCAGGAGCATCCCCCGCGTGGGAAGGAGCACCCTGAGCACACCCACAGCCCCGGGGCAGAGGTTCCGCGGCTGGAGCAGCTTCTGGAGCGTGCCCGGATCACACCAGGGCTGCAGCCGGCACAGGACGGGCGGGTTCCCTCCTGTTTGTGCCGTCCTGGACTTTTCCTGGTGCTTCCCGCAGGATCTGTAACCCACTGAGCCCAGGATGACCCCAAATAAATCACTCCTGACAGACCTTTCCCCCTCTGGGCATTAAATCCTGCAGAGAAGAGTTAAATCCCTGCAGGCCCGGGGATGCTGCATCCCCCTCAGGCAAACCCTCTGCTGCTGGAGCCGCGTCCCGCCCGTCCCTCCCTGCAGGGACCATTCCCAGCTCCGGGGGTGCCTCTGCCCTGTCCCCAGCGCCCATCGTGGAGCAGCCTGGCACCTTCTGTGCCTTCCAGTGATTGTGCTGTATACAGGTCTGTAGTACCCACATTTGCTGCTCCCTCAAGAGGAGCAGAGAGGGAAGGAAAAGAGAAAACAATTTCTATTTCTGTCTCTTGTTTTTTCATGTGGAATGCATTGGGAAATTGTTTACCTGAGGTGATTAGCTCATTGGGTTCTGGTGAGCATTGTTTGGCTCTGGTGGCCAATCACGACTACTTGTGCTTGGACTCTCTCTGAGGGAGAGAATCATGAGACAGTTACAGTGAGTAGTTAGATATGGTAGTTAGAAGTTAGGATGTAGTTTTAAGATCTCCTCTTTAAATAATATATTAATGTATTGAAATATAATTATAATAAAGAAACTATTCAGCCTTCTGAACTGGAGTCAGCATCATCTCTTCCCATCTCGGGTTCACCTACATTTTTCCCTGCCTCACAGGTCCCCAGGCTGACAGCTGATCCGATCTGAGTCACGCTCGATCGGCTCTGACTCCCAGCGCCGCCGTTCCCGAGCTCTACCGGCTCCGTGTGCTCTGCTGGCTTTGTCCCACAGGGCCAGGGTTCGATGGGATTTTGGGAATTAGGAATTGTTCCCTGGGAGGGCAGGAAGGGGCTGGGCTGGAATTGCCAGAGCAGCTGTGGCTGCCCCTGGATCCCTGGCAGTGCCCAAGGCCAGGCTGGACACTGGGGCTGGGAGCACCTGGGACAGTGGGAGGTGTCCCTGCCATGGCAGGGGTGGCACTGGGTGGGATTTAAGGTCTCTTCCTGCCCAAACCATTCTGTGAATCCATGATTCTTTTCCCTTTTTCCCTGACTGAGGCACAGTCTCAGTGAAGCAAATCACAAGATCCAGCCCCAGCAGGAACCTCCTGGAGCTCTGAGCTTCAGCCACAGACCAGCAGTTCCCAGATCCAATATTCCTGCCCAGCACTGTAAATAAGTGAGGATGAGATGGATCCTAACATGATTTTGAAAAACGGTGCAAGTGGCCAGGAAGGATTGCTGGAGCTTATTTGCAGCTGTGGACACGGGGAAAGGAGCGTGGATGTGGCCACAGCTGAGCTGTTCCCCCTCCTGGGAATACCCTGCAACCCTGAGCTGTTCCTGTTCCCAGGATCCCCTGAATCCCAGGGACCTCCTGAATCCCTGAACTATTCCCATTCCCAGGAACACCGAAATCCCCAAAGTCCCTGAGCTGTTCCCAGGAACACCCTGAATCTCTGAGTTGTTCCCCTTCCTGGGAACACCCTGAATCCTTGAGCTGTTCCCAGGAACCCTTGAACCCCTGAGCTGTTCTGGTTCCCAGGGATCCCCTGAATCCCTGAGCTGTTCCTCTTCCCAGGAACACCCCAAGTCCCTGAGCTGTTCCCCTTCCTGGGAACACCCTGAATCCTTGAGCTGTTCCCAGGAACCCTTGAACCCCTGAGCTGTTCTGGTTCCCAGGGATCCCCTGAATCCCTGAGCTGTTCCTCTTCCCAGGAACACCCCAAGTCCCTGAGCTGTTCCCCTTCCTGGGAACACCCCGAATCCTTGAGCTGTTCCCAGGGATCCCCTGAATCTCTGAGCTGTTCCCATTTCTGGGAATACCCTGAATCCCTGAGCTGTTCCCAAGAACACCCCAAATTCCCTGAGCTGTTCCCCTTTTCAGGGACACCCCAAAATCCCTGAGCTGTTCCCAGGGATCCCCTGAATCTCTGAGCTGTTCCCATTTCTGGGAATACCCTGAATCCCTGAGCTGTTCCCAAGAACACCCCAAATTCCCTGAGCTGTTCCCCTTTTCAGGGACACCCCAAAATCCCTGAGCTGTTCCCAGGGATCCCCCGAATCCCAGGAACTCCTGCACCCCTGAGCTGTTCCCATTCCCAGGAACTCCTGAATCCCTGAGCTGTTCCCATTCCCAGGAACACTCTCAATCCCTCAGGAGAACTCCTGTGGCCGGACTGTCCATCCTGACAGCAAAAGAACCTGCCAGGCTTTCCTATAGTCTATCTCAAGTTGAAATCTAAATAATTTCAGTATTTTGCCCTTTTTCTTTTTCTTCCGAGGAAATCTGGCTGCAGGATCTTTGTTCCCCACGTATTTCCATGTTCTGAAGCACTTGGAATATAAAAATGGAGTGTGAATCATATCCTTGCTTTAAATAAAGCTCCTTCCATCCTTAAGGATGTGTTTGTCACTGACTGTGTGACTCCTGTGATTGAGCAGTGCTTAGAAGGAATAAAGCAGCCAATAATTATCCTGAAATTCCACCAAGGAGTGCTTTATTGAGGAAGAGATAATGAAAGAGGCAATGTTTGAGGGGAAGAAATAAAGTTTTTTTATTAAATCAAATTATAGAGCTGGAAAATAAAGTCTGGCTTTTAACCACAGCTTGGAGTTTGGCCTTGGACAGTGGAAAATGTGGAAAACCTGATTTTTTTCTCTCTTTCCTATTTAATCTAAAGATGTTTGTGAGTCACCCCTGCCTCCCTTCCATCCTCTCCCAGCAGAGCTGTCACGGCACTGTCACAGCGGGACAATAAAAGTCATCTCCTCACCTGCCAGGGGGATGGATGGGGGAAATGATTTGTAGAAGAGCAGAAAAAAGGAAATATTACCTTTTTTATTTACCTATTACCGGCTGCAGATCCCACCTTCACCTCGTTGTTTTCCTGCTTTTCCTTCGGGATGCTGTGCTGGGAGCCCCGGGAAGGGCTGGGTGATCCTGCACATTGTGGGCTTTGGTGGCCTCTTCTCCACTCCAAAATGTCCCAGCCCTTTCCAGGCAATAAAAAGTTTGGAGAGCTGGCCCTGGAGTCAGGGAAGTTTCTCCAGTGCCTGTGGGATGCAGGGCTCAGCTTCATCAGCTTCATGGAGCCTCTGGGGATCACAGCTACAGGATGTGTACCTTCTGTACCATGCTCTGATGGGCAGAACCTGTTTTTTCCTTCACTTTCCCATTTTATCCCAAAATTTCCCTTCTTTGAGCTCTTCCTGGCCCCTCTCTCCTCCTGAGGGTGAAGAAATTGGGCAGAGAAGGGGGATTTTGGTGGCACAGCTCACATGTCATTTTGGGTCCCCTCCTGGGTCACAGGGGAGGGTCACAGTCCTGACAGTTCCTTTATCCAGGGAAGAAGTGGAGTCACCATCCCTGGAAGTGTCCAAAACCTGAGCAGACACTTCCTGCCATGGTTTAGTGGGAATGGTGGGATTCAAAGGTTGGACTTGATAATCTTGGTATATCTTTTCCAGCCTTGATGTGATTCTGAATGATCTGAACCAGGACGAGGCTGGAACACTCCAGAACTTCCCCTAAGATATTCTGTCCCACCACATCTTCAGGAGCTCTAGGACAGGCAGGAATTCATTATGTCCTAAATGTCCCTCCTTTCACATTCCTTTCACATTCCCAAATAAATCTGATTTTCCCCCAGTGTTTTGAAGGTCCAGCGTGGAGGACACCCAGCCATGGATATCCAGCAGAGCATGGGAGAACTGGTTGGAGTAGGAATTGAAATTCCAGCAATCCCGGTGTCCAGAGCAGGGCTTGACCACGGACGCTGCTGGGGAAGGAGCAGCCTGGAGGTCTCCTGAAACCTCCTGAGGACAGATGGAAGGTGCTCCATGACACACTGAGCTTCCCAGACCCCAATTCCATGAGTGTCCCTTGGGAGAAGTTAAAGACAACCCCAAGGAATATATTGGAAACATCTGGAGCAGTGAGAAATGTCCTTGTCCCCAGGGGCTGGGGGGTGGCAGAGAGAATCTGAGGAAATCTGGAGTGGGTTCCTGGGAAGGAGAGGTCATGAGGACCCTCTGGAGAGACCAAACCGTGTGCAAACACATCATCAGTATGGACACACATCCATAAATAAATACAGACACACATCCATGAACACGGGCACACATCCATGAACACGGACACACATCCATAAACATGGACACACATCCATCAAGGTGGACACGCAGCCATGAACATGGACACACAGCCATGAATGTGGACACACATCCATAAACATGGACACACATCCATAAACATGGACACACAGCCATCAATACAGACACACATCCATGAACACGGACACACATCCATAAACATGGACACACAGTCATCAATATGGACACACATCCATACATAGGGACACACATCCATGAACACGGACACACATCCATAAACATGGACACACATCCATGAATGTGGACACACAGTCATCAGTATGGACACACAGCCATAAACATGGACACACATCCATAAACATGGACACATATCCATAAATACGGACACACATCCATCCATGAACACAGACACACATCCATAAATACAGACACACATCCATAAATGTGGACACACAGCCATCAATATGGTCACACATCCATGAACATGGACACACATCCATAAACGTGGACACACAGCTGTAAACATGGACACACATCCGTGAACAAGGACACACAGCCATGGATATGGACACACATCCATAAATGTAGACACACGTCCATAGTGGACACACAGCCATAAATAGGGACACACATCCATAAACATGGACACACATCCATAAATGTGGACACACAGCCATAAATAGGGACACACATCCATGGACATGGACACACATCCATAAATGTGGACACACAGCCATAAATAGGGACACACATCCATGGACATGGACACACATCCATTGCTATGGACACATATCCATAAATGTGGACACACAGCTGTTAACATGGACACACATCCATGGATATGGACACACATCCATGAAAATGGACACACATCCATGAAAATGGACACATATCCATAAATGTGGACACACAGCTGTTAACATGGACACACATCCATGGATATGGACACACATCCATGAAAATGGACACACATCCATGAAAATGGACACATATCCATAAATGTGGACACACAGCTGTTAACATGGACACACATCCATGGATATGGACACACATCCATGAAAATGGACACACATCCATGAAAATGGACACATATCCATAAATGTGGACACACAGCTGTTAACATGGACACACATCCATGGATATGGACACACATCCATGAACAAGGACAAACATCCACAAATGTGGACACACGTCCATAGTGGACACACACACACACATGGATGTGGACAGTTGTGCATGGACACAAACAAGCAGCCTGTCACCAGGATCCCCACCAGGAACCTTCTTCCAGCAGCTCAAACACGGACACCGGCAAGGGACGAGTGACCCATCCCTCCACCGAGGGGGACGGATGTGGGGAAAGCCTCCAGGCATGGAAAAGGCACAAACAAGGCCCTGATTTGGAGCATTTCCAGCAGCTGGCAGGACCTGGGGAGGGGATGCTGTAAGGCAAACTTGCTGAGACCCAGCTGCTTGTGTTGGCAGTGCCATGGTTCCTTCCAGGGCCACCATGTCCTTCCCAGGCCTCCTCCTGCCTTCCAGCTTGTGGGGTGGCTCCAGGAAATCTCCTTTCCATCCATGTCCAGGCTCCTGAGTTCTCCAGACATTTCTCCCCTGGGCAACTCAGCAGCTCTCTGGTGAGGGTGACAGCCAGGTTGTCCCAGCCAGGCTGCAGATGGCTCTCAGGACAGGCCCAACAAGGCCAATAATTGTCCACAAACCAGTAAAACCAAATCCATTCTTCCTCTGGCAATTTTGGGAAGTGGTTTTGGAGCCTCCACTGCTGCTCAGTGGTGAGGAAAAGCTTTGCAGTCTCAGAGAAGGTAGAGGCTCATGACTGGAGGTCTCAGGCACCCTGTGGGGATGGGGACAGTCCTGCCCCTGTGGGACGAGGCACTGGAGCACCTTCGTGCCCCAAACCAGGGGAAATCTCTCTAAAAATCCTCATCCTCCCCAGGTCAGTGGGAAGGAGCAGTGGGATGGGAATGGCTCCTCCCTGTTCCTCAGAGCTCTGCAGCAGACTCTGCTCCTGCACAGAAAATGGGGAGAAACCATGGATTTGAGGGACTTTTTCCACCTTCCCATTCCCTGTCAGCAGCCCTGGAATAGCAGGTGTGGCAGAAAACAGCCTTGGTTATGCACAGGGTCCCTATAAAGGTGATTTTGCTCTTGTCACGTGCCACAGTCACCCTCGTTTCAGTCCCCCTGGGCTGGATTCCCCCCATGGGAAGGACAGGGAAGAAAGCACGGAGCTGTTTTGCCAGAAGATGAACCAACAGCTCGCTGTGTCTCTCCACAGTCCATCTCCACATTTATCTTCCTCTCCCCATCCTGCTCTTCCCACGTGCAATCTGCTGCTCTGGAGCAATCCAGGTTTCCATGAAGCCCTTGGGGTGATGGGGAGGGAGCTGCTCTGCTTTGGGAGCCTCTTTTAGAGCTCAGTTCAAATCACTGCTGCTCCTTTTCCCTTCTCAACTCACCCCAGTCTCCAGGGAAATCAGGGGAACCTTTCCAACTGGGGAAGAATTTTCCACCTAAACACTTTCCTGACCTGAAATCACTTCTTACCTTCCCAGCAGAAAACATTATTTCCATAGAAGGTGCCTTTTCCCTCAGCAACTAAAACCCTCGAGCTCAGCTTGCAGAAAAGAGAGGTTTTATCCTGAACGCTGAGCACCAAGGATGGGTTTTTTTGCAAATAAAATTCCCCAGGATGTGTCCTGAGGGGCCCATCCCGGGAGTTTCCAACCCCCCAGTGAAGGCTGGGAGCCAGCAGCACATCAGCTCCCTGCAGAGCTGCTCAGCTCCTTCAAACCACCAGCACAGAGCTGGAGAGCCAAGGAACCCTCCCAAGCCAGCCAGATTTGGCTGCCAGAGGGGGCTGAACTCATTCCTGGCAATGCTGTTGGCAGCTCTGCTTCCCTGGGATCTGTGCATCCAGCCCTGGAAAGGCTGGGGCTGACTAATGGCAAACACGTGTCTTCCCTTCCCTTCCCTTCCCTTCCCTTCCCTTCCCTTCCCTTCCCTTCCCTTCCCTTCC
>VXBC01004953.1:233053-326139 GCA_013399945.1 Ploceus nigricollis | reverse complement strand
CCGCCGCCCCCGGGCCCCTGCCCCCCGCGGGCCGCCCCAGAAACTTCCCCGAAAGTTCCCGCAGGCCGCAGGACCACAACATGGCCGCCTCGGCCCCGCGGCCTGCGGGAGCGTGGCCGCCGCCGCCGCCTCCCGGCCCTGCGGTACCTGTTGGAAAGGGCCGTGGCCCGCCCGTGGCCTCGGCCGGCGGAGGGAGGGGGCTGCGGCCTTTGTCCGGCCCGGCCCCGCGCGGGGTGAGCGGGCGGTTTAACTGCCCCGGGATTGTCTGAGCACTTCGGGCTCTGAGTGGCCTCTTGAGGTCCTGCACCTCGGCTGACGCTGCTGAGGATGGCCCCGGAGCGGGGCCTGCGAGCCTGAGGTTGTTCACAAGGTGAAGTCTCAGATTTCGGCGTGGATTAAGGAAAATCAGCTCTCATTTCCATCATAGCTGCAATGTCTGGCAGTGCCTCCACCACCTATTTTGTGTATTTCCAAAGGGAAAGCACAAGGTGTATTAATACTACATTCGGGACCAAAGCACTTTGCACTAAGACTTGAAGCAGGAGCTGCTGCTCTGAAGTGTCACTGTTCCTGCCCAAAGCCAGGACAACCCTTTCTAAAACCTGCATTAAACTGGATTCTGCAATCTTCCTAGAAAGCCAGTTCCAGCACCCAACTTGCCTTACCCCCCCAAAGTTTTCCCCAGCATCTAAACCGTACTTTGGTTGTGAATTTCAGCTTCTTTGTGCCGTGTCCAGCAGATCCAAAGAACGATTAATGAGCATCAAATTCCAATAACATTTTACAGACTGTGTCATTTCACATAATATTATCATTTTCTCCCTAAAACTTTATATACTAAACAAATTCTTGTAGGCCTCATGATCTCATAGGCCATATTTTCTAAACCTTTAGTCATTCTTAGGCTCCTCTGGACTCCACATTCCTGCCCAGGTCTGTATCCAGTAATCAGGTTAATTAGGTAACAGATCTGAGCGTGGCATTTGCAGAGTCAGCAACAGCATCACCATGTTGGTTCAGACTCCTCCTGATCCCCTGTAATCCCCGGATCCCTTTCAGTGCTGCTCCCTGAACAGCTGTTCCCCCGTTCTTGACAAATTCATGGTGACTTTTTGATTTGTCACTTTTTACGTCACCTCCCTCTCCAAGGGCCGAGATGTCAATAGTTTATTATCTTCCTGCACTTTGCAGTTAAGCTGAGCAATTTTCCGTCCACGGAGCCACCCTTCTCCCCCTTCCTCCAGTCAATGTTGATCCATCAATGCCATGATTATTTTGTTAAAACACACCAATTATTTAAGGATGGCTCTGACTGGTCTCCTGAATCATGGGAAATGCATTTTCCAGCCTCAGTGTAACCATGTAACCAAATACAATCACGCCTCCTTCCAGTTCTCCTGCTTTAATCAAGATTTTTAAATAGTGTTTCCAGTAGTTTTCTCCATCTTCTGAATTAAACGTGGCCTGAAACACATTTCAAGAGCTCTTGGTCTCTGAGTTCTCCATTACCATCAAGGTTTGTGCTTGACTGGCCTCAGGAGGTTTCTCCTGTCTCTCTGCAGTTACCCTTTCATCCTTTCTATATTCTGGGAGAAGTTTTTGTGGAAGAGAAATGGGAATTTATTGAAGGGTCTATGAACATCTTCTGAACAACTTGCATGACCAACAGTTCGGATCAAAATGTGCAAGTGAAGCACAGATTTAAAATTCACAACTGATTTTTGCATTATGTTTACTCTGCCTTCTTTTTCACCTTTACATTTTCTCAAACACTTTTATTTAAGAAAAGAAAATTCATTAATCCACAAACTGACCTAAATAATGACTAGTGAGAAGATTATTTCCCTCTAAAGAGACAAGATAAGCTGCTGTGAGATGCTGTTATGCTGCAAGTATAAATGGCTGTAACTATGCAGGAAATTAAAGACCTGGTTGTAGCTAAGAGAATAAGTTTATTCTGGAGCATTAGTTTGTAACATGTGACTTTTGGGATGTTTTTGCCCAAACTAGCATTTTTTATTCAGTACAAAATCCCCTAAAACTGAATTTATGAACCATCCCAAATCAAAGCAACGAATCAGAAGCTAATCTCCTTTTTGTGTGCCACTGTTTCAATGAACAAAATTCATGCTAAATTTTGAATTCTCTTTCTATAAGGAGTCATTGACTCCAGAGGTAAAACCATCCAGTCTGCAGACAGAAACATGGGCCTACATCAAACCAAAAGTGACCAGCACAGGATGGTCAGTGTGAACAGCCCACACTGAACTTAGAGAGTGATGCTCAAATGCTGAGGAATGGTTTGAAAATTGGGAATGTCCTGCAGAGGAGGAGGGCCTGCTCCTGCTATCAGAGATCTGTAGTACTTCAGGAATGTTTTCCTGGACCACCTTCTTGAGCTGAAGTAGCTCAGGACATTCCTGAATAAAGGCAGAACAGACCTGAGTCACTCTTGGGTGATTAACTTCTCACCTTCCTGCAACAGGCAATCAGATACATGTTCCTCTCTCATTCCTTGTGCTGAAATTCATGGGGGATGGAATGTTGGAGATTCCTTTCCACACATTCTGCTCTCAGCCTGGTTCATTTAACTGTGCAACAGCCCCACAGTCACGAGTCCAGAGGAAGGGAAATTAGGATTCTGTGTGTGTCGTAGTCATGGTACATATGACCAGTAATATGAATTCACATTTTTGTAGCAAAATGCCACAAAACACATTTTTGTGTTCTGTACCTGGTGTTTGAAGTGTCCTTCTGCCTTATTTTATATAACTTTTGGGATGAGTGGATTATTGATCTACAGAAGAGGTTTGTGCTTGGTTAATTTTATAGTTTGTCCTGGGTGATTCTGTGGTTTGTCCTGGGTAAAAATTGATTTATGTGTCAAATTCAGTATTGATTGCAATAAAACATTTAGACCTTATTAATTTGGGAAGATGAGGATGAGGAATTTAGGATTCTCATTGAGTCTGTTTATCTGTGCTTTAGTAAATCCTTTGGCTTATCTACAGCTTCTTACCTGGTCCCTGAGAGTGAAGGTGGTGACTGCCTGCTCCAGAATTGTATTAAACACAAAACATGGGTAAGAGGATACAAGAATGACTTCCAGGGAGCTTCAGGGATCTATCCCAAAGCAGGAGCTCACAGTGGAGTTGGCTGGACTCCCTTGACAGCAAATGGAAAAATGCTGGCATCTTTGGGAGCTGGTGCACTCCATTGTGGGACAGATGTTCAATCAGGCATTCTAAAATGAATACAGAAAATGTATTTCCTCATCAACACAAAGGAGATTATTCACAGAAAATAAATGGAAATGTCTATTTCCACTTACAACACACTGGCACAGGTTTGCCCAGAGAGGTGGTGGACTCCCCATCCCTGGAAGTGTCCATGGCCAGGTTGGACGGGGCTTGGAGCACCCTGGGACAGTGGAAGGTGTCCCTGCCCATGGCAGGGGGGGGCACTGGATGAGCTTGGAGGGTTCTTTCAACCCAAACCATCCTGAGATTCTATGAGACACCAGGTTTTCAGCCCAAGGAACAGGAATGGTCGTTCTGTTAATGCTGTTTTAGGACACTTTGCTCAGCTGGGCCTTCAAGGGTGGCTGCCCTGAGAGGCAGAAGACACAGCCCCAAAATCTGCCAACAGCTTTGTCTGGCCCTGGCTCCCTCTGACCCAGGACTGGGCTGGACAGAACACATTTGTGCTCTGAACACTAAATCCTGTCTTTCTCAAGCCCATCCCATGAGAAACCTGCAGTTCCCACTGGCTGTGAGCTTGGAGCCAGCTGGAAGGAAGGAAATGAGGCTGCAAATCAGTGTCTGCTGCCTGCCTTAAGGTGTTGGGGGTTTTTACATACTTGGAGATGGCCCCTTGCATTCACGGTCTTGGACTTTGCAGAGGCCTTGGAGTCCCCTAGGACTGAGTCAGCTTTGGTCAAAGGGTCTGCTCACAGACTTGCTTGCCCCCAAATTCTCTGGGAATCTTCAAATGGCTTCTGGGAAGACTTCTAGTAAAATAAGTTCAAAATCAGTGCTAAGGGTAGGATGGTTTGTGAAACTTTGCTGAGCTTTCTTGGTCACAACCCTCTCAGTGGCTGAGTCTCCCTGGGAATGGATTGTAAAAGCTGGGAGCACCAGCCATGTCCTGAGGCTGTGTGTGGAAGCAGTTTTAGCCACTCCAGGGGTGCAGGGAGGCCCATCTGGCAATGGTTAGGTTGTTATTATTCGCTGTGTCCATTGATTCTACCACAACTCGATGCTTTGGCGCGAGACAGATCCTCAGGCGAGCTCGTGAGTTCCTGTCTGGGAACTCCCCACCCTCCTCCTCCTCCACAAACACATGCAAAAAATTCACTGGGGTTTTCTGCCCCAATTTTGTCTTTTCTGCATGTTCCTGTTGGCCTTCCATGGCAGAGTGGTATTAGAAATTATCTTTCAGGCCTCCCACTCCTGCCAAGACTGAAAAATGACTTATTGTGGGTTTGAAGTTTTTGTAAGCTGTTTGTCAAACTCTGTTTTTTACACAATTATCTACATGTTCCACTTCATAGAATCACAGAATCCCAGGAAGGGACCTTAAAACTCATCTCATTCCACCCCCTGCCACGGCAGCAACACCTTCCACCATCCCAGGTTGCTCCAAACCCTGTCCAACCTGGCCTTGGACACTTTTAGGGGTGGGGCAGCCACAGCTGCTCTGGGCAAACCTGTGCCAGGGCCTCACAACCCTCACAGGGCACAATTCCTTCCTAGTACCCAGTCTAGATCTACTCTCTGTCAGTGGGAAGCTGTTACTCCCTGGATGTTTCTGTAGTCTTGCAGCTGTAGTATTCCTTCCATGTACTTCCCTTGGGTACTCCAGGGTAACTCAGTGCCCTTCAGGAGCAGGCACAGGACTTGCCAGAGCCCAGGCTGGCTGCTGGCTTGGGGCTGGGAGGGTGGATGGCCAGTCTGGAGCACACAGAAAAGCAGGGATTAAATGCTTAGCAAGGAGTTGTGTGTGGCCAGCCCCACTCTGGATGGGAGATTGTCTTCAAAACAGGGAAGTGCTGGAGTCACCATCCCTGAAAGGTTCAGAATGGTGTAGATGTTACACTCGGGGAAATGGGTTAGTGGTGTTCTTGGCAGTGCTGAGTGAATGGTTGGATCCATGGTCTTGGAAGGTTTTTTCGACCTGATTCCATGGCTCTTTGAAAGCACTGCTGACCCCACCCGCCAAGGCACCAATGCGGACGTCCCCAGGCCTCCAGTGTCTCACAGAGCCCCGGGTAACTCCCTCCTCCTCTTCTTCCTCCTCCTCCTTTTCTTCCTCCACCTCTTCCTCTTCCTNCTCGGGGTCTGTGCCGAGTCTGTGAGTGCTGAGCGGGACGGGCGGTTTTAAGGCAGCTGCACTGTGATGTCACTCACTGCTGCCACTGCAAAGGTGAAACTAGCACTCAGTCCCCCCCGCTCTGTGCCCTGTGAGTGACCTCCTCTGCCGTGTGCCTGCCACAGTTACACGTAAATAAGGAAACCCGGCCTTGCTGAGTTTCCAGGTGAGGAAGATCTCCTGGACTTCCCCACCTGCTCCCACGAAGTCTTTGGAGCAGGGGAGCAGTTTCCACCTCCCGCGGAATGGGATGCAGCAGGGCACAGGCTCTGAGTCATGGTTTGCCCTTTGGCTCCAGTTACTGCCAGGCTGGGACTGGGAATGAAGCATGGATTTCTGATTTCCTGCTCAGAGCACTGAGCTGACGTCCCTTGCCCATCACACCTTCTCCATTTCACACAGATCCAGATCATCTCCTCTGGCACAAGCACGATCCTAGAACAGACCTGGCACAGCCTCACGTTACTCACAGGTGAATTCTGGATTAATTTCTCTCAGTGGTTACAAAGCAGCTGTGGAGCATGTGGAGCATGTTCTTCCTGACCTTTTGGACAAGAGGGAATTTGCAGATGATTCCTGCTGTATCTTTCATTGTGAGATTCTCCTACAGTTCTTTTTTAAAACAGCTTAATTTGCCATTAAGCTGTTTTAATTTGCTCCATCCTTGCCTGTGCTCTAAGGAAAACGTGAGGGGATCCTTGCCATCACTGGCAGTGTTTTACTGTGAAATCCTAGGATGACTCTGGGATGGCCAATCCCTTGGGCTCCTCTTTGGGGAGCACCTAAAATTTGGTCATTTTGCTTTAGGTTTTGGTCTACATTGAGAAGGATATTTCAGAGCTTCCCAAATGTTTAACAGTGAAAACAAAAAACAACACCGTGAATTTTACAGGAGTAGCATGGGAATAGAAAACATCACACTTTCCCATCAATAAAGTAGAAAATTTACTTTTATGAGTCAAGAAAACCAAGTTGTGTCAACAATACCTGATTCGTGTATTGCTCTTAACTTAATAAATCTCATTTCATGAAGATAAAATGCCTCCTAGAGAGCACTTTTGAGAGTAATGTTGATAGCAGCGTTTTTAGGAGGCAGGAGGACGAGGTGCAGCTCGCTCCAGGTGAATCTCACCTCTGAGGAGCCAATTCCAATTCTCCAAGGAGAGGAGAGCTGGTGGCCAGCCAGGAATGCGACAGGGGAGCCCAAAGTTCAAGTGACCCTCCCTCTCCTGTTCTCCACCTGCACTTTTTCCTTCTTTCTGATAAGCTGGGGTTTCTCCCTCCTGCGTTCCTTGCCATGAATCAGGTTACAAGCTGGAGCCAACAGGAATTCCCAGGGTGTTTCTCAAGCAGCTGGGAAGGGGCTGCACAAACACAACTGAAGAAACATTCCTTGAAGAATTTTAATCTCCTGGACTTAACTGAGTTTGTTTTAAACAGATTGAAAAGTACACCATTTATTTTATTAAATTTTGAAATTCCTTGAACCAGGGTATTTTTATGGTATACCATCATCCTCAATCAATTTTGGTTTATTGCTTTTTCAAACATACTTAAAACTCATGACTGCTTCAAAGATCATATAAGTATCATAAATAATATCAAATTGAGGCATATGCTCCTCAAAACAGTTTTCTTTCCTTTACTATTGGCAAATCAATAAAGCAAATATAGATTACTTATTAAATACTTTTTAATTCAATGTGTTTTTAAATTTTTTTTTTGTTAGAAAAACTAATAATTTGAAACAGGACAGCTTGTTTGGAAAACTCATTTCAGAAATACCTCCTTGTTTTTCACCAAGAGCAGAACAAACATCTTGCTTTCATCTTAGCTTGTAGGTGTAAAATTGCAGCTTCCTGTGCTTATCACTGTACATATTTTCCATTTGTTGTGAACCTGCTATCGGAACAGATAATAAAATATATATGAGGTAATAGTTGGAGTACCAGAGGCAAGTGGGAGACAGGTGCTGGATATAAATTTCCTTCAATAACGTGTCACCATGACTATAACCATTAAAAATGTGGGGGATTTGATGGCTTTTTTTGTGTGTGGAAGATACTTTACAATAACCACAGGAATGCGAAGAACTCCACTGGATGCCACCTGTCCTTTGGCATGGGCTGGCACATCACTTGGGCAGTACATCGTACGCTGGAATAGATTTTAAAAGGAAATTCTTAATTCCAAACACCATGTCCTAGAAACAGCCACCCACCCCCGACTTGTTGTGCCGCAGACCGGGGTGAGCGGCCAAGGCACGGGGCTGGCGGTGCTGCCGGTGCTGCCGCTGCCCTCGCACGGCGGGCGGGGCGGGAGCGGGGCAGGGCCATGGCGCCTGGAGGGCAGCCGGTAACGACGGAGCCCAGCTCGGGGCCATCGGTCCCGGGGAGCCGGCCGTGAGGGGAGCGGCCATGAGGGGACCTGCTGCTGAGGGGNAATTTTTAAAAAACCATTTTCCGCCCTTCCGGGCTCGGGCGGTGGCAGCTGCGGAGCGAGGCGGGGCGAGCGCTCCCGCCGCCTCCCCGCGCCCGCCCTCCCGCCTGAGCCCCAGCCCGCGCCCGAGCCGCCCTCACACACCCACCGCCCGCCCGGCTCCGCATCCCGCCGCTCCCAGCATGGTCATCAAGGTCTACATCGCCTCTTCCTCCGGCTCCACGGCGGTAAGCGGCGCTCGGGGGAAACTTGTGCCGGGTGGGGGACGCGGGGGGCGCCCGGGCAGTGTGGGGAGAGGCCGGGGCAGCCGCGGTCCCCTCACGACGCCCGGCGCTGTGCGGGCGGTGCTGCGGCTGCCGCCGACGGAAAGCGGCATTTCCTCGGTGATCCCGCACTCCTCGCCCTGTGCTGGGAAGGCAGAGCCACCACTATTTGGGATTTTTTTTTGTTGTTCTTGAAGTTCAATTCTAAATGTGTCGTCCGTCATTTGGTTTTGATGAGTTTATTCCTCGCTGATTGTGGCAGGCGTGTGTGGCCGCTGTCCCAGTAGCCTCTGGTTCTTTCTCTGTTGGGAATACTGGATTTCGCTTTTCGTGGCCCCACTGTGTTGTAGGCAGAGCTCGGACTGTGTTTTTCAAAGGGAAAATAAAGAGATACACAGAAATAGCGGGATTTGTGCCTAGGTTCAGGTGTAGCTCTGTGTCCTCAGGATCATCTGGTTTCTCTTTGATCTGTGTGGGAGATGCTCTGAGGCTGAAATCCGGGGGATTTGGTTGCACTTGGTATGGATGTGCTGGAGAACTACAAAATGCCAGGGACTCAGAAAATGCCAGCTATTGCAGTTAAAGATCAGTGACTTTTACTGCGAGGAGATAAAGAGTCTGAGCTGTGGCTGTATGATGACCTTTTCCTGTCACTGTTCATGCTTCAGGTCCCCAAACTTTAGGAGGACAGTGATGTACAGAAGATAAAAACAAGCCCTCACTGCATTCTCCTTCTTTGCTTGAGTGCAGCCACTGGTCTGTGGGCTTCAGCAGATCAAATACCAGTTGGTAAGCTTGGGGTGACAGGCTGCAGATGGCACAGGAGCCTGTGCCTCAGGTGTCCCTGCTGTGCCTCCCTTGCTGGGTCATTTTTAGTAAACTTGATGCCAGCACTGACAGTGCTGGTGGTGAAAAGCAGAGGATTATTTCGTGCTGACCGGGGAGGGTCTTGAAATCCTGAGTAGTTCATTCATAAAAGGGATCCAAAGGGATTTCTGCTGGGTTCGTACAGAATGATCATCTGGAAGGAGAGCAGCAGATTGGAAAAGTAATCCTTTCTTTCTAATGCAGCTGTTAATAGGTTTCAAGTTGACTGCTTCAGTTGCTATAGATTTTTATCAGCGCCCTCTTCATGGCACCTATTGATTTCTGTCTGTCTGGTGATACTGAGCTCTAGGGGTGCAAGCACAGATCTCAATCCCAATTGTGTTTTTCTGGTTTTAAATTAAGTTTTTTAATTATTAGCTTAGTGTCTTCTACAGTGCTGCCTGGTCCTTGTGTGGGTTGTACATGTTACAAAGCTCCAGTCTGACTAACTGCTGCCTTTCAGGCTCCTTTGTGCATCCCTGCCTCTGGAATTTGAATGTAGCGTTGGTGTAGTCTGTTTTTTGGGGAATTCAAGTGTAATGTGCACATGATTGCCAGTTTTATGACGTGTATATTTATATATATATACACACACACACATACACTCATGCCTGTGTTTAAAGCTGGAGCAGCTCAAGGGATCTTGTGGTAATGAGCAAGACTTGCACATTCTTAGATTCCTGCGTACACTGAGGGTGTTTCTGTTGGCAGGACCAGCCCAGCATCTCACTGGGTGATGTTTTCTTTCCAGTATAAGAATTTTAATAGATGTTTCAACCTAAAGTAAGACAGAGAGGCACCTCTTGGAGGGAATGGGAATGAGTTGTTTCTGTGGCTCTTAAAACTGTTGGTGAGACAGGCTTTGGTTGGAGGACCAGAAAAGCCTTTCTGGGTGCTGAATTTGAAATAACCGGCTCCAGGAATGGAAAATCCACATCAGAGAAGATTGCTACAGATAGATGGAACAGGGACAAGGCTGTTTGCAGCAAAGTGACTGAACTGGGTAACATCAGCCTGGGAAGGGCTCTCACTCTTGCTAAGTTATCTTTGTACTGTAGTGACACCCAGCACTGTGTTATTTGGGGTTTTAAAAGGCTAACTTGCCTGAGTAGAAGCAAACCAGAAATAAGTATCAAATCTCCTCCTTCGTGCCCCATTTCTGTAAGCTGAAGAAGCTTTTGTGGGACTGGAAAGTGTCTCCCACTGAATGGAAAAGGGTTGAGGTTGCTTCACACCTCACGCCCTGGGGCTGTGAGTCTTGGAGGGTGCCCAAATTTTGTGGTCTATTATTGGCAAAGTCCTGCTTTGCTATATGGTATAATTTGCCACATCACAGTGTATAAAATGCTTCCCCAAGGCACTGTTCTCTATAATGTTTATATTCAGTATGATGTATCTGTGAGGAAAAAAACACTGTGTGAAGCTCATGTCTAAGCAAAGACATTTTATGAGTGTGTTTCAAGGGATTTCTGGAAAGTATGATGATTGATATCTTGTCTGGCCTCCTATTTGAATTTCACTCCATAATGTGATAGTTCCAGCCCCAGTTTCCTGCTGCGTTTCAAAGTCTTGGTTGGGAAATGGCCCTTTGTATTTAATCTTCCTCACTGTTGATGCTGTGCTGGTGAGTTGTGGGCTGGGCAGGGATGCACGGGGATTGTAATGATGAAGATGAGGTGAGGACATCCTCATGGGAATGTGGAGCTGCTGTCCAGGAGCCCTCCTGCATGGCAGACAGGGGAAGTGAGCAGTGTTCCTCAGCCTGGGACAGTGGTGGGGGCTACGGACAGAAATGAGACGCAAATGCCGCATTCAGAAGTGCGGGAGCGTTGCAGGAACAGGGACTGTGCTGGCTGTGAGAGGGGTTTCACTGCAGCCTCCCATTCAAATCCGTCAGGAGGTGAAAAGAAGAGAAGCCCAAGAGTCATTAGACTCTTGCTCCTGGTCGAAAAGGATACAAGGGGGGAAGAAGCTGAATGGCACAAATCCAGTGTGTGATTTTCTCCATGAGATTTTGGTATTTTGTTGATTTTAGGGCAAGAGATTGCCCGGCACCAGAATCCCTTTCTTCCTGGAGGCAGCTGGATTGCCCATTTTATTGATCTCATGTGCAAGGGAACCAGCTGCTTAAATTCTTCTTGGTCTTACGAGTGTGCATTTGTTGCCAACAACTGCACAGGTCTTGAGTATGGATTTTAAGAGTATTTGTTCATCCAACATCACCCTGCAGTTCCAGGGGTTCGGCTGAAACTGGAGCTGTGGCTGTGGAACTGAAGTGCCAGCACTGGATGTGGTGGGCTGAGCTCTGCCCTGTGCCACTGCCAGTGCTGTGGGCTGTGGAAAGTGCCACATCAAATGTCTGGTGTCCAGATGCTCTTTGGAGCCAATTGCTTCATCTTTGTGATCTATATCCACATCTCTCCCAGCTCTGCTCTCCTCCCTTGTTTTGATGGCTGTATGAGTGGTTTTCTTTCCTTGCCTCCTACTGCGACTGCAGACACGGCAGAAAGAAGAGATGATCCCTAGAGTCAGAGTCCTGTATTTCACAGACCTGCCACTGTTTATGGATGGTTTTAGAGAGGAAAGGAAATTTTAATTTATTTTCATTCACAAAGTTAAGGATGTGGGGGGTTTCATATTTTTCTTGTATTGTCTTCTTGCTTGGGAAAGGATCTAGGTCTTCTCCCAGTAAATGAAGATGAAAGTGGCCCATGGTCTGGAGAACATTTGCTTGCAATTACTCTTCTCTTTTCCCAGTAAGGCACCAGAGAACTTGCTGGTGCTACTGGAGACATATAACCAGTGTCAAGGGCTTCCTGGAGCATTCCAGGGGAGAAGAGCTGTTGGAAATGATGAAAGCATGTGTAACCACCAGCTCTTGTCCCTGTTCAACAGCTCAGTGCCTTGGGAGGGCTGGCGAGGCTGCTTCATCCTTCAGAAATTTGAATCCCAGGGAAATAATACATGGAGAGATGGAGATTGTATAAAAAAATTATATTTTGCATTTAAATCCCCCAAAGGCCTTTTTTCACAGATGGTCACAATAAATGCAAATAACGCCACCCGTACAGAGAATGAGCAGAGTCTGTGTGCTTTGTGTTTGTGTCGTTTGGCTGCTGTGAGGTTTCATGGAGCCAGAGAATCCTTCAGGTTGGAAAAGGCCTCAAAGCTCATCGAGTCCAACGGCTTTGCCCTTTGCCGTGGCAGGAGGTGGCTCTGAGGGGAAGTGCAGCCACAGCAGGGTGGCTCAGTGCATGCAGTCCTTATCAGCGAGGATCACAAGTGTCCCTTGTTCTGCTGCCACGTTCAGGGTTCCCAGCGTGCTGTCCCAGCCCGGATGTCTGTGGTCACGTTTGTCGCTGCGGAAGCCCCGAGCAGTGACAGCAGACGGTCAGGAGCAGCTCGTGAACTTCCTTGGGCTGCCTGGAAGGGCAGTGTATGTGGGAAGAAAACACTGATAGAAATCTTTGGTAAATAGTCTTGTACTGTGGTGCAAGTTTAGGTAAACGCACACATTGTGGGGAAATAAGCTGCATCTGTAGTTGAAAAACAATCTCACGGTGTATGTAAGATTTCGTGATACTCAGTTCATGCCATTTATATGCCATGGGTGAAAACTGACTTGTTAAGCTAGGTATTGATTTTTAAACCCCCTCCTTTGTGGAAACATAATACATGTGAAGGACTTTTTTAATACCCAGTGTTCACCTAACAGAGTTTCTCTCAATAAAATGGTAGGAGTTCTGAGTTAGAGCTTTTGGGATGGAAGACAAAATCTGTAACGCGGCTCAAGCTCGGATGTGTTCCATCTGCCTCCTGGGTTGTTTTTTGTACAGTCATTGTTCCAAACTCGAGATAAGTCAAATATTTTTCTTAAAATATTGCATTCAGATTTTTAATGAAGCCAGAGATTAAGCTGGCTGCAGTTGTTGCAATAGTTTTAATATATCAAAACAAAAAACATTCTACTGTGCTTAACTAAAACCAGTTTCTGACAGCAGGAGAAAGATGGAAAATTCTACTCCGTAGTTAAAGCCAGGAAAGGCTTTTTGCTGAGAATTTTTCTAGGTTGTATATGCAGGTAGGACAGTGTTTATTCTGAGGTGATGCATCAGGATTATGTCTCTGCCTGGGGAGAAGAAGCAGATTTTGGGGAGAGGCTGGATACTGTCAGCTTGTGCTGGCTTTCCCTTGAACCCTGAACTGCAGCACGTTCTAAGACAGGATGCACACAGCGTCATGTCAGGGCTAAGCACTTGTGGGTTTTAAATAAATATTTACAGAGTTGAGCATGGAACTTTTCTTGTCCTGGGGCATTAAAGTTACACTCACAAAATTCCTATAGAAGTCAGTGAATTGGCATCTGCGTTAACGAGGGTGCCAAGACTTGCGTCTCTGCAAGGTTATTCTTACTCCTTCCAGGAAAGGAGGAATTGGGGAAAGGGGAGACAAAGGGAACTACACCAACATTGACAGAATTCAGCTGTTCAAGGTCAAAACAGAATTGAAATATTCCCCTCTAAGACAAAAACAAGAGCTAAGGATGCATCCTTGCCATAGCCAAAGGGAGGTGAGCTCTCCCTGTTCCTTGTGCTCCCCAGCCTTGGAAGCACCAGTCTCAGTTCTTGGCTCTGACTGGAGAGCTGGAAACCTGAACCAAATCCACATCTTATATCAATATACTGCTATTCAGGAATGTTTGGGCTCAAACATGAAAATTTAGTGTTAATGCCATTTGTTTAACCCCAGCTGTACATAGGGGAGGCTTTCAGTTTATGATTAAATTTAAATGCTTTTGTTGGTCAGATATTTAATTGAGCCTGAAAGAGCTTTGATTGTAATGCTTATCTACTGTTGTTTGTCCCAGAATAAAAGCCTCCATCCAGGAGCACGTCGTTCCTGGGACAGCACCTCCAACTCAATGTTAAGGCCATTTTCTAACACTGAAAAGGCAGCACAGTGAGACTGAGCTTTAAAGCACCAGAAAAAAATGTGAAAGGTCAGCATCCAACTGGCCTGACTGAGGTTTGTGCTCTCAGGATACAGCTGAAGTTGTTTTCACATCCTGACTTACAGCTCCTTCCTGGACTTGGTTTCCCCTGTGAGACATGGATGTGGTGATTTATTTCTTTAATTAATGATCTGAAGTTCAGTTTTTCTGGGGCTGTTTCCGTGCATGAATCAGCCTCTCTAGAAATTCTAAAGGCGCTCGAGTGTAAAATTTTAACTACTACCTGTTGTTTGATTGCTGGAGTGTTGGAGTGAAGAGAGGAGTGAAAGGCAGCTGTGGTTTGAAAAAGGATTTTAGGGAAATCTGGGAGCTGCGAGCCATCTTCCGGTGCTGCACAAATGGATGTTATTCTTCACTGGGCTCTTTCCCAGCAAATGTGTGGACAGAGACAGAGCAGGGAGGAGAATCAGTGCAGTGTCAGAGGAGAAAGCTGTGCCTCACACCTGAGCTACCTGGAGCATAGGAAGGAGGGTGATCCATAATAGTGAATCCCTGGATTTCTGGAAAGATTTGGACAAGCGTTAGTCAGGTTAAAAATCTTTTTTTCCAGAAAGAAACTAAGCTGCTGTGGGATAAGAGAAAAGGATTATTTGTTTTCTTTTTGGCTTATGTAATTGATTGCAGGAAAGCATGGAAAGCAGGTAACAATCAAGATTTGGAAATATACAGGCAGCTTTTACAATCTGCAGAAGTTACCAGGAGATTCGTACGGAGATCTGTGCTGGACTCTAAGCAAACAGTGCAAGAAGAGCCTGCTGTTGCTGTCCCAGCTGGTAAACTGGGAAGCAACAGTGGTTGTCCTCTGCAAGAATGAGGTTTAAATTCTGCTAAAATACTGCTTAGCAGAGAGGTCTTGGAGCCATACTAGATAATTTTACAAAAATACCATATTCATGGCCATGAAAAGCAAACAGAATGTCAGGAATGTTTAGGATGGGAATGGGCAAAAGAAGCAAAAAACCCACTGTGTAAATGTGTGGTGAGTCTGTCTTTAGTAGACTGGAATTGTTGTCTTCAAATCATATAAGAAAGTGAGAAAAGGGAAGAAAGTAGGGTGAGATGATCACTGTAGGAGGAACAACCAAATAAGGCAGAATTTGTGGATGATAATGTGGAAGCTGTGGCTGCCCCATCCCTGGAAGCGCTCAAGGCCAGGTTGGACAGGGCTTGGAGCAACCTGGGACAGTGGAAGGTGTCCCTGCCCATGGCAGGGGTTGGAACTGGATGGTCTGTAAGGTTCCTTCCCACCCAAACCATTCCATGATTCTTTGAATTCTGCAGTTGAGAAAGAAAGAGCTGAAAAAATCTGAAATATGATAACATCACATCAGGCATGGGAGAACAAACAGGAAGGGATTATTAATAATTTTTCCTAATGGAATGACTGGGGCAGAGCAAGTGGAAGTGGCAGGTTCAGAGTAAATGAAATGCTTTGTTTGACAACACAGATTTCAGGGAGGAACTCCCTGCCAGAGGACATGGTGTACAGCAGAGAGTGCATGAGACAAATTAAGGGCTATTAAACGTTACTACTACACCTCTGACTCAAAACTGTGAATTACTGGAGTTTGGGAAGAAAGCTGGATGTGGTGTAGCTCTTTGTGCTCAGCCTAATGGCGTGATCTTCCCTGGGACGTGTGACTGGTGGAGACAGGAGACTGGGCTAGACAAGTATTGGATCCAGCCCAGTAAAGCTTTCTTCTCTTCTTGAATGAAATTGGCTCAGCTCCCAAAATTATGTTAATGGTTTGCATTAAAAAAATTAAGACCATGTTGTCCAGGAAAACGTTTGGTGGAAAATAAACATGTGTGAGTTTGGGATATGTTGGGTTGGTGTCTCAGCATTTCTTACATACGAAACAAGCATGTGGTGATTTCAAAACCAGCATCATTGTGCAGATGCTGACACACTGCATGTTTAGCCCATGTTTAGGGTAGGTGATCAGACACCTCTCCTGCCTTAGGCATAGATCAAAGTCAACTGGAAAAGCCTGATGGAAACAGCAAACACAAAGCCTCTGGGAAAAATCATGGCAGTTTTCACATAAACCCACGTTTTTATGGGAGTACTTGTTGCCAGGCAGGTTTAAACAGCACATCTGTATTCACCTCATGGGATCAACCTCTGGCTATGCTTGTATCACTGGGAATTCTGCCATGGACTACAGCAGGACAAGATTTTATTCCTTAGGAAATACTTAATGCTGCTTATCCAAGACATTCCTGTGCACATGTTGCAAATGAATTTGGCCAGAGCAGCAGCTGCAGAGCAACTGGCAGAGCAGGAAAGGAGCAGAATAACTCCGTGAATGAATTAAAATATATCCCAAAACATTTTCACTGGATATGGATAGAAATGAAGTTCAAGTGAAGCTGATTTATGGCTAGTAGATGTTTGGTGGTTTTTGTTTTTCCTAGGCAAGAAATACAATATATGTGAATAGAAATATAAAGGAGCAGGTTTGCAAATTTCCTTGTTAGTGCCCCAGTAATCCTGATTAAGAACTGGAAATTCCACCCTGTAATGCAGATAAACAAGTCCCTTGGTTCTGGTAGCTCAGTCCATGGAACCTTTGTGCCTGAGCAATCTTCCAGTTTTCTGTTCCCTTCCATCACATTAAAATGTACCAGGAGGTCCCTGTGAGAGCCCCCCTTCACCTGCAGAGGTCTGGGCTTTGTTGTGCATGCTGTGGAAAGATCAAAGTAAATCCACAATGCTAACTTGGGAAATGTTCCCCTCAGGAATTTACACCTGGATGAACTGAGGAGCTGCTGGACAGACAGCTCCATCTTCCATGGAATGATTTGGGACCCTGGCTGATAGCTTGGAAGGCACTGGGAGAGCCATCACCTCCCACTGCCAGCCATCAGCATTAGGCTGAGTCTGAGGAACAGCAGGGGAATGAAGCCATTTTGGCTGCTTGCCCAGGCCTGGAGAACTCCATCCTACAGCAAATAAACAGCTGAGGACTTAAACTTTGAAAAAATAAAATGCTGTGTGTATTTATCTTAGTTTCTGATTGGGGTAAGCAGATGCTGGCTTGCACTGGGGCAGAAGGAAGCTTGTGGTTTAGGGGGAAAAAAAAAAAAGCAGATACCATGGTGACAAGAGGGAGCTATAAAACTTCAAAAAGACAGTGGGGAGTTGCAAAGTGGCTCCAGGTCGTGGCATCCAGATGAGTGCTCCTGCTCTGGGGTGAAGGTGGCACTTCCCTGTGGGCTGCAGGGATGCAGTGGGTGAGAGCAGCCTGGTGATGGGAACAACCTCAGTGTGTTGGAAAATGCTCCAACATTTGTTAATTCCTGAAAGAGTCACTTCAGGATGTCTCCTGAGCTGTCCTGAGAGCAAAGCCCCAGGCACTGGCCTTCCTGGCTATGGCAGGCAGAGCTTGGCCAACTCCTGTGTTGTTTCAGCTGCCCAAAGTGTTAGAAACTGCAGTGTGGCCAGGTCTTGTGAGAACAATTTATCTCTCCCACTTAGAGACACAGTTTTTAGACAATATTTTGTCCAAGTAACATAGAGAAGGATCCGGGGCCTTCAGGATGATTCACACTTGAAATGTTACCCAGGGCAATTAATTACTGGGTCAGAAAACTGCTGCCCATACAGGCTGTGCTCTGCTGAATCTTTCCTCTCCAGGAAACATTCAGCATGCTGTTCTATCTCAAGACAACCTGGCTTTTCTTGCAAAGAGGAGGAAAATTTGTATTAAAATTTTTTAATCCATAGCTTTTTCTCTTCCTTTGTATTATGATATTTAGGTATTTAAGTTGAAGAAAAAAGCTTTGTTCTCTTCAAAAAATTACTTGGTTTAGTTTTAGAACAGCAGTTAGCAAAAGGACTCTTTGTTAACTAAGATCTGTGGTATATGAATTCTTCAAAGATAAAAAGTAATACACATCAGAGGCACCTGGATCCCTGAGGCCATGTTATATTTCTTCTTAAAGTAGTCTTTTATTTAAAGAATAAATGCCTAGCAATATAAAGGCAGTGAAACAGCAATTAATGCTGTAAACTTTTACTCCTGTCAGTTAATTTAGCCTCTGTGTGCTAAACCATACAGGAAATAAACTTTGCTTTTATTGTAAACCACAGGGGCCTCGTACAGAACTGTCTGTGCTTTTAACTCCTTTCCTAACCTGAGTACAGCTCGTCACACAAGCACAACCAAACCTGTTTTCCCTCTGCTGTGCAGGGC
Organism: Ploceus nigricollis; assembly: GCA_013399945.1. NCBI lineage: Eukaryota > Metazoa > Chordata > Aves > Passeriformes > Ploceidae > Ploceus > Ploceus nigricollis. The sequence goes on along the minus strand of VXBC01004953.1, from coordinate 307,990 downwards.
TCCTCATCACCAGCAGAAATCCACAGCTTCTGAAAAATAATTACAGGAGCAGCTGTTTCAATAAACCCCCAAACTGCAGCCCTGTGTGTGCTGTTATCTCAGGCTGCTTCCCTGGAAATATTATTGCAGTGCTGGGCTGATGGGGAGGGTGAAGTCTCAGGGGCACTGAGGTGGGACCTGGCAGTTTGTGTCAGTTCTTAAAGGGTGGAGTTGCTGCCAGCATTGCACAGACCTGTCCTGGGATCTCCATGAAGTTGAAGATAAAGGAGAAATAATTCTTCTGGCTTTCAGAAAGAGGCTGGCTGAAAAAAACAGATTTAGAACGTGACAACAGGGGTGAGGTCCACACTGTCAGGACTTTTTAAGGCTTCCAGAGCAAGCAGTCAGGTGACCAGCAGCACCTTCAGGGCCTTTCCCCTGCTTTTCTCAGCCACATGGTAAATGTTCGAGTATTTAGGAATATATCATGTGTCAGAGAGTTGTCTGCATCTTGTGATGCTGAGCCTCACTATCTTGTTGGAGATCAGTCTTCTGTGTGGTAAATTGCTTTACAGTGTACAAAGCCTGTCTGTGGGGCTGGGCTATGGTGTGTTGATACCATTTGTAGAATCATCCAGAAATGATCCCTGAAAGTAAATAAAGCAGTGATTTGAAAAAATAATTATGCTTGATGACTAACAGCTCAGGAAAGGGAGCTCTGGGAGGTGAAGAGAAAATTGTTCAAGGAGTCTGTGACAAAGGTAGCTTGGACTTAAGGACTTCTTTTTTTCTTCCACATAGCAAAAGTTCCCCTTTCCCTGTTTTGTGTCTCAGATAGGTGAGTCCAGTGAGATGCTGAGGCTGTGGAGACCCCAGGAACAGCAGAACAGCTGGCTGATGGGTGGGAATGCTCCCAGGCCCTGCCACTCTCAGCCCTGTGCTGTTCAGGAGTTGTTGGTTTGGTACTGGGCTTTGGGAGGAGTGGATCTGTTCATTTTTATTTAACCCAGCCCTGAGTTTGGATGCTGTGACAAGGCACATGGAGACTTCCAGGGAAACTCAGCCTGCCAAGCTCCAAGTCTGCTGCAGAAAGCAACTGTGTGTAATAAATGAAGAGTTCACATTCTGCTGCTGCTTATGCTTTGTCAGTGCATAACTGAGATAATGGAGCCTGTATTCCACAGTAGGAAGCTTGCTCTCTGTTGGTTTTGGACCAGACAAGCAGTTTTCAGGCTTATAAAAGTCAAATGCCACCAGACTGACTTAGAAAATTGCCAAGGGTCAATTTATTTAGTATTGTAATGGTGGTGTTTTCCTGTGGATGATGACAATTCTGGGTGCTGTGGCGTCAGTGGTGGTTAAAGCTATGGTTTGCCATACATCAGTGTTTCTTTACATCCTCACCTAAAGGAAAGTAAGAGGAAGCCTAGGTTTAGAAGCTTGATTTTGCAAGATGTTTATTCTGGATAACTAAAGTAGTCATTAAAATAAAGTAAAAAAAAAAAATCATCCTGATATATGAATATTTGCATTTGCAAATTCTTCCTGCTGCTGAGTGAAGCAAAAACCTGTGGCCATGGTTTGATCCCTGCTTTCAGTCCTTAATGCTGCTGGGAGAGGCAGTCCTGCCTCCCTGGCTCATTTTTTCCCTTTGCTTGTGATGGCACAAGAATCCCCTCATCAGCTGTGAGCTGGGCTGGTGCCCCAAAGCAGCACTGCTGTGGGAGATTCCCGGCTCAGAGCTCCATGGAGCCCGGCCAAGGATAGCCTGGCACCGACCTCTGCTCTTTGACCAGGGACAGGACCCCAGGGAACGGCTGGAGCTGTGTCAGGGAGGGTTCAGACTGGATGTTATAAAGAGATTCCTCATCCAGAGGGAGGTCAGGCACTAGAACAGTGCCCAGAGAATGGTCATGGACCTAGAGCCCCAGGACTGCTTGGCTAGCACTCCCAGGCACAGCATGGGATTGTTGGCATGTCCTGTGCAGGGCCAGGAGCAGGACTTGATGATCCATGAGGGTCTCTTCCAACTCAGGATATTCTGTGAATCTGTGAGTTGGTGGACAAGGCCTCTTTCCATATCCCTGCTTTGTGCAGGTTGAGCGTCTATGGTCCTGGTAAGGAGCTGTGCTTCCTTCTCCTGGATAATCCGGCCCAGACCTGGCTGGTGAGGGAGGGGAGCTTTGGGAGCAGCCTGTGCAGAGCCCCTGCTTGAGGATGGGCAGGCAGGCTGTGGATGTTGGAGGGGTCAGGCCATAGGAGTTTGGAGCTGCTGCCAGGCAGTGCCCGGAGACTTCCCAGAGACTCAGGCAAAGTTCATCCCTAATCAAACACAGCTCCTGGTGGGGTTGTTTGCTGAGATCACGTGAAGGGAGGGGAGACTCCTGCTGCTTCCTGGGCCTGGAGCCCAGCATGAGCAGAGTGCAGAGGTGTCAGGCACTCTCCATGCCTCCGATCAAACCTTCCTTGTCCGAGGGGACAAGTGTCAGTCTGACACCTCTCCAGATCTGGGACACCTCCTGGCGTTCAGCAGCTGGAAGCTTCAGTGGCATTCACTGTTTTTCTGTGTTCAGGCTCTTGGGTTGTCTACAAAAAGTAGTCAGGGAGGTTTGGTGCCTCTGCTCCAGCAGAGCAGAGCAGCAGCTCTCCAGCTCCAGTGCTGCCAGAACTTCTTGGACTTTTGGGTTTTAACTTCTCCCTTGCCCAGCTGCTGGGCATCTTGTGATCCATGTGCATGGAAGTACAGTGTAAAAAAGCTCACTGTCATCTTATGAGCAAACATCTCTACTTTTTGGTTGATGATGGAATGAGATTTTAAATGTTAAAGTCTTGTATTAAAATCCCTGCAAATGGAAGTTTTGGCTGCGTGGGGTTTGTTTGGTTTTGAAATCCAGGCAAATAATCCCATTGGGTATTGCTGCCACTTTTCACAGAACTTTAAAAGAAGGAAAGAAGGAAGGAAAAATCCCAGAGAAACAGAAAGTCAGTCTCTGGATGCTTGCAGAGTCTGAGTTTGGGGAGGCAGTCTTTGAGCAGGCCATGATTACTGTGGGGAAGAGCTTTGGCATATCCTGACTTGTGAATGACTTTGACTTGGCAGTAGTGACCCTCTGTAAGCCTTTTACAGAATGAACAGAAGCATCTAAGCAGAGAGTAGGGGGATGTGTCACTTCTGGCTGTGGTGAGGACACAGATATCCTGATGAAAGGAGGGTGCGTCTGATCTGCACAGCCCCCCAGAACAGTCCCAGCAGTTTGTGCATTTCAGGTAGGCTTGAGACTGAGCTGGGCTCTTGGGCAAAACAACTGGATGCTGCCAGTGCAGTCAGGAGCCTGGACAGGCCAGGAGATGCTGAATGAGCAACTGAAAATGTGTTGGGGAGCAGCCAGGAAGGAGGAGAGTTGAAGGAGAATGCACTGTGTCACCCTTCTTTTCATGGAATCATGGAATATCCTGAGTTGAAAGGAATCCACAAGGATCAAGTCCAGCTCCTGGCTGTGCACAGACACCCCAACAATCCCACCCTGTGCATCCCTGGGAGCATTGTCCAAATGTTCCTGGAGCTCTGGCAGCCTTGGGGCTGTGACCATTCCCTGGAGAGCCCTTTCAGTGCCCCACCACCTTTTCCTTGCAGCCAAAAAAAGAGGAAGATTTACTTCTGAATTTGATGCTTCAGTAGGAAAAGAGGTGGGGTTTCAGCTGACAGAACCATTTTCATGTTCTGGAACAAAATGTGAAGTTTATTAAATGGTACTTTTAAACATGGGCTTCAGGTGTTGTTGATAAGATGTTTTCTGTTAGACTCCTGGTAACACCACAATAGTCCTTGACAGGCAGGTGCTAAAGGATGAATAGATTCACTCCACTCACCTCCCCAGTGCTTGGGTATCATTTGTTAAAAGCAGAATTTGCCTTAAGCTGTGATAATAATGTTAATCCTTAACGTGCTTTCATGGAAAGTAAACCTAAAACACATTAAAGAGTCATCAGGGCTTTGTTAGGCAGTGCTGCTGCTGCTGTGTGCCAGAAGCTGGGGAGATATAAATAAGGAAATGTTACTTGTCCTCCTACTTGACTAATGGGTACAGGAATCTGCTTTTGGCCACTGCAGGAGGAAAGTAGCTAAACAGACACTGGATGTTGCAGCAAGACAGTTCTGATTTATCTGTGGCCTTTTAGGATCTTGTTAGAGTTTGACTGTAGTCGAGGTGTGGTGGAGTTGGCTGTACTGTGTGTGACACTAAATTAGTGACACTGACAAACTTTGCTGGAACACTGAACTCAAACCCTCCTCGCTGCAGCAAGAGAGAAAATGTTTCTTATTTTTTCTTAACTAATTCCTTGAACTCCAACAGCAAGTTGGCAGTGTGGCACTTAGGAACCTGCTTAGCTGTGCTGGGCTGTGCCAACCAGAGGGGCCAGGCCGGTGTTGCTGGCTGAACTTCCCAAAGCAGCCCAGGGGAACTAAATGCCAAATCCCCCTGGGATTTTATTCTTTTTGCAGTCTGTGTCAGAGTAAATAAAAGTGAGTGAGAGTTGGGTCTCTAAGCGCCCTTGGCTCCCTTGAGAATCCTGATTCCCCAGGACTTTAGCACATGGAGGTGACATTAACTTTCCTGTTTGGTTCTGCTAGTAGGAAAAAACTTGTTGCATGCACAAGGATCTTTGGACTTGGGTGTTGTTGGTGTGGGATTTAACAAGTTTTTAGGCCTTGGGTTATTGAATGAATGCAGTTACAATGGCATTATAATCCATGAGAGAAGCTTTTATTTTTGTTCTCATGAATCAGCTTTTTCATTTATGCAACTTTCTATGGTTTCTGGAGCAAGTTGTGGTCTTGTTTTGGGAAGTGCAGACTTTGTCCTTTGTTCCAGCTATATTTTTGGCTTGTGTTCCAAAATCTGGTCTGTGGGGTGGTACCTTATGCCAGGCTAAAGCCCTGTTGCAGACAGCCCATGTGTGCTGCCAGACATGATGTAACCTCCAGGTTAAATTGCAAAACCCTTTTGGTAGCCTGGATGTTCCCCCAGCCTCACTCCTGAGTGGTGGTCACTTTGCATCCTTTCACCTTTTCTTGCTTTTAAAAGGTGTCTTCCAAAGCCACACGTGAGCAGCAGGAATGTGGTTGTTGCTCTCAGTGGGACCTGGAGCCTGTTTCCTCCTGCCCTAGGTCTTGGGCTGGTGATGCTGACACAGCCCAGGGTCAGTGGGTACCTGGTGGTAAAAACCATTTCCAAATAAACCAATTTTAAGCTGTTGGGGTCTAACCACATCAAACCAGCGCTGCTGTGCAGGATTCATGTGGATATTGCCATGGGCTTTCCCAAAGGACCCTGCAGGGAGAGAGTCACGACATATGGAGTCCATCTGGACACTGCTGAATTTCTGGACAATGAATAAAAAGAGCAGTGAACTTTTCCAGCCTCCTGAATTTGATTCAGGTCCTGTAAGTTCATGGTGGTTTTGCTGTGTTCATCCTCAGTCTCATTCCCTCCAGACCAGAATCCATCGGGAGAGACAACGATGGCACCACTCGTGCAATGCTCTGCTTAAAATAACCAGAACAAAAAAGTGTTTTGAGCTCTGTGATGATAATTACCCAGACCTAAAAATAAGCAGACGTTCTACCAGGCAGGGAGAAATAAGAGTGAGACAGGAATTGCTGGGAGACACCTGGCAAAGCTCTGATCAAGCCAGGTCATTGCTGGAGTTGCCTGCAGGTTTCCCACCCTCTGACCCCATTTACAGGGCACCACCAGAACTGGCACGTGTGATTTTTCAGCTAAGATTGGGGCGGGGGGGAGAAATGGCTTATTCATACAAATAAAACCAACAAAATCACTCTAGACAAAAAAAATATCTTCTGGAATATTAGAGTAAAAGCAAAGCAAACTGTGATGGAGGGGAGGGCAGGACTGAGGCTGATAGGAAGGGAGCCCTGCTGCCGTGTGCTGGGGTGGGGAATGAGCTTAGGGGGCCGACAGGAATCTGTGACATTTAAATCCAGGGCTGAGCTGCTGGGCTGTTTAACTCCTACAAATTAGGTTGTAGTGGGAGGAGAAATTCTAAGCATTTTGCAGCTCATTTGCAAGGATGAGCTTCTGCATTAGGGACTCTGGGTAAGAACGGCAAAGTCATTTGTGAAATTAGGTGAGACAGATAAAAACCAAACCAAAACCCCCAATAGTTTTTACTCTAATTCCAAAATGTGGCAGTGGATTGTGGCAGTGTGGCCACAGCTCAGTCCACAGGTCACCCTGTGACAAGTCAGTTTGTCATGGCAGCACTTGGCATTCCTCATGCTGCCCATTCCTCCCAGGAAAATCACTTCTGGGGGTTTCCACCTTGCTGCTGCTGGCTGCCAGTGGAGTTTGCTCAACATTTCTTGCACTGTGCTTTTCCCATTCACTGCTTACATTTCAGCTTATCCATCTTCAGGAGACTCTGAAGCTTCTGGGGAACTGATGGCTACAAGTCTGGCCACAACCAGTAGCATCACCTGGAGTTTGGACTTCACCTTCCTGCACAAAGCAGCTGCTTCTGGGATTTAAAGATTTGCTCCCACTAAGGAAGAAGCAGCATCTTTAAAACCATCATTGGCATACAATACAACTGCTTTAAAGCTATAGTTGCTTTTGATTATCTGGAACCCCAAAGGCTGGAATTGGAATTGGAAATGGGAAAAAAAATCCCCTTTTAAATGTGGTGTTGTCTTGAAACTGAATTGAGAAATATGTAAGATCTGCTCTAAGGTGTTGCTTCTCTGTTGTCCTGGTGCTGGATCCCAGCTGTGAGGTTGGGAGAGGCAGCTCAGGACACACCTGCAGCAGGAGCTGGAGAGAATCACAGAATTGTGGAATTGTTATGGTTGAAAAGACCTTTGAGATCATCGAGTTCAACCATAAACCCAGCCCCATGTTCATCACTAAATCATGTCCTCAAGTGCCACATCCACATGTTTTTTGAACACTTCCAGGGAATGGTGACTCCACCACTTCTCTGGGCAGCTTGTTCTAATGCTTCATAACCATTTCCATGAAAAACTTTCTCCTGATTCCTAATTTAAACCTTCCCTGGTGCAACTTGAGGCCATTCCTTTTGTCCTGATGCTATAATAGATGATATAACGATGGCTGGGAACATCATAAGAAATCCCTTTATAATTCTTTTAAATCCTCACAATAAAGCATGAGCCATTTAATTCCATCATTGGGAAAGAAATTAATAAAATCGATGTTTTTCCCCTGCGTGGAGGTTGGGACACAGGAGCCACAGAAGTGGTGGAGAAGCCCCCTGCCAAGGGCCAGGATGGCAGAGCCACAGTCAGCAAGTTTGTATTTGGATCAGAACAGCAGCACTCAGACTGTAAACTTGAGTTCCAGTGGTCCATAAATAGATTTCCAAAATATGTCTATTGTCCAGCCAGGGATTTATTTATAAACTGAAAAAATAACAAGACTGAAAAAAACCAACCCAAGCCCCTTCTTGGCCAGCAGTGTGGACTGGACTGAGCTGTTTGTGTGTGCCTGTGTACACCAAATGAGACAGACCCTTCTGTGAAGTTCAGTTCCAAAAGTGTTTAAAATTAGTGTTTCCCTGCAGTGGGGTGGTGCTGGGAGAAGTTGGCTCTTGAACAGCCAGCACAGTCCTGGCTGGAGCTGAGGCTGGAATGCTGCCTGCTCACTGGACCAAGGTTCTGCAGCATCATCCCTGCCTCCTTTCTGCATATTATCTTTTAGCTGAGTTCTTTTTTTTTTTTTTTAATAAGAAAAGATTTGGAAGAGAATCTAAAATGTTGCAGCATTTTCTAGAAAGTTTATTCCCACTTTGGGGTTAAAATTTTATTTTTGATGGATTAATTTGTTGGCAAACATCACCTGTTTGTACACTTGGCAGCTTTGATGTGGTTTCTCCTGTGTTACTGACATCACTGATGGGAGTTAGATTAAGAACAGTAAATTGAATTTCTGATGTGTACTCAAGTGAGGGGCGATACTTGTTCACAATTCTATACTCATTTTTACAATGTTATTTTGTGCCCATTCTCTGTTGAAAGTTTAATGTTTCGTGATTGGCTTATAACTGGAAGAGAAGGGAATCTTGATACCTAGTGGATTTTGTAGCACAAGATCACAGTGTGTGGTGAGACTTTGCTTAACCACCAATAACTTGCCATAAAGCTGTTTCTGTCCTGGAACCAGACCCTGAAATCCAAGACATAGAGAAAATAGATTTATTTCATTAAATGTTCCTTTCAGTATTATCTTGAGAACATCAGCAAGAAGTAAAATATCTCCACTCACCTTAGGAATTGTTTTTCTCCCAGGTGTGTGTTGAGGCAGGATGTGTTTCTGTTTCTGGGGTAGGGTGAAGCCAGACAGGCTGTTCTGAGGGCATCTTTGTTCCCAGGCAGGGCAGTGGGGACTCCAGAGGATGCAGCCCTTCCTCCTGGCAGTCCTGGCTTCACCTGCTCCCACCCGTTCTCCTTCCATCCCCTCTGTCTCCATCCCACAGGGATTTTCCCCTGGTCTCCATCCATCCATTTTGCTCATTCCCTCCACTCCTGCCCCAGGCCTCTTCCCTTCCTTACAGCTGTCTGTCCATCTCTATCTTTCATTTCTCTGTTCCTGTTCTCTTGTGTCTCCATAAATGCTCCTGCCCCACCAGTGCTGGTCCAGATCCTCAGGGCTGTGCTGGGCTCCCCAGCTCCTGCGCTGCCTCTGGGCACGTTCCCGGCCCTCCTGCTGCTCTCGGCCCTGCACAATGTGTCAGGAGCACTCGGAATAAACAAGGATTTTCGTGTTTGCCAACTGCAGTGAGCTGCCCTTCACAGGCCAGAATGGCTTCAGACATGACAGTTGTTTATGCAGGCCGAGGTGCGGGCTCTGGGAAGGCGCTGGCCGCTCTCCACGCCTGCCCAGGCAGCTGGGGGAGGTTCTGTGGGAAGCGAGTGCTGCGCGTTGACAGGCACATCCTGAGGAAAGGCTCCTTGCTCCTTCCCAAACATGGGCAGCAGGAACCATCTTCCAGGCTCTGTCCCGAGGAGAACGTGTGCCCTTTCAAGTAAGACAAAACACCCTGAAGCAGCAGCAGCAGTCTCTTGCTCTATTTTTGGCCCTTCCCTCCCAGAGCTATTCCACTGCCTGAAATTAATGGAAGTTTTCTAAATAAAATCCCATAAAATAACAGGATCTGGCAGCTCGGTGTCCCTGCTGCCCAGCAGTTGGTGCCCTGTTTCTCTGGAGCATTTACTGCTCTTGTGTAAGTGCTCGTCAGCATGGCCAGAGAATTTGTCTGAGGAGCTGGGAGAAAACATTGCTTCTTAATCTTCCAACTTTATTTTCTGGCCAGAAAACAAGGGTTCCAGACTAATATTCTTCATGCATCAACACCATCCTTGCTTTTCTGTAGAGTTCTCTAGACAATTACCTCCCTTAACTACAAACAGCCTGAGAGCAACAGAGACCAAACTTCATGCTTGCCTTACAATGGTGCCTTTTATAGCAAAAAAAAATACATTTCCAGCTTTGCCAGCTCTTGAAAAACAAGCAGAGAGGGTTGTGATCACCCTTTGGAGTCACAGTCAGCAGTTTGGGATGTGGTTGTACCTCCTGGAGCTGAAAAAACAACCCAGAGACTGTGAGATGCTGGGAGGGTATGAGGATATCTGTGTGGCTAAGACAATCTAATAGTCAAAATGATTTTTAAAAAATGAAGTGACTTCTCAGGGGATCAAAATGCTGATTCCTGTCCAACTCAGAGCTCTTGTTTTATGTGGCAGAGTGTACAGGTAGAGTGGGTAAAGGCTTGGTTTTCTCTAATTCCTTAATAATTCTGGGGCATCTCAAAGTGTGTTCTTACTAAGCAATGGATTTTGGACAAGTTAAGGACCTGAGAGTAACAAAAATTATTTGGATCTGAAATTTAGAGACTGTAGGAAATGGTTAATTAAAAATGTAACTGCTTGAGAGAAGAAAATTTACATTTACTACCAGGTCATACTGACAGAAGTGTTTACAATTCCAAAGACCTTTCCTTTATTTTAGCCCTACAAAACAGTTCATGAAGTGCTCCCTTTTTTCCCCTCTGAGCTATAGAGCACAACAGAGAAAAGCTTCCCCTTCTTCTCCTGCTGCTGTTAGAGGCAGTCAAGGAAACCTCTAACCCAAAGCTTTGAGTCTGCTGAGAATGTTTTTATACAGCCTCTACACAAATTTTTTCCTTGGGGCGGGTGGAATTAACTCCTCCAGTTTGATTTATTTTTAGCCATGATGAAAATTAGCAATATCCTTGTGTTTCAGGGTGCTCGCACAGCGAGTCCAGCGGCTCCTGTGCTGATGAGGTCGGAGGAGTTACATTGGTTTCTCAGCAGGCAGCTTCCCTGCTGGAGCTGGGAGCACATTCCCCTCTGTCGGGAGAGCAGGATCGGTCCCTCTGCTGCCCTGAGCGGGATGCGCCCCTCCCGCGCTCTGCTTGAACCTGCCATGGATCGAGCAGCTCCAGAGTCAGGGAGTGCTCGAAGATTCCCTTTTGGATGTGCCCGCTCTGTTCCCCAGCCCACATCCCTCAGTGCAGCGCTCTCCATCACACTCCTGCTGCTCCCGGCGCGGCTGGGTGCCCGTGGGTGCGGGGCCGGGTGCCCGTGGGTGCGGGGCTGTGCGAGCCGGGGCCTGGCCGGGTGCCCGTGGTGCGGGGCCGGGTGCCCGTGGGTGCGGGGCTGTGCAGGCCGGGGCACGGGCTCCATATTTGGCTCCGGGCTGGCTGCCTGACCCCGGCAGCTCCGGGTTTGCCTGTGGCCGTATATGGAGCGGCTGCTCCGGGAGCTTCGGCTGACCTGAGTTAGCACCAGCAACATCTGTGTGAAACGCTGCTCCTGCAGCACCCAGCTCATTAGGGTGAAGCCAGGCCTTGGACTGCCTTTGCAGTAAAGAGGGTAATTTGAAGAAAACAAATTTCCCATTAAATTCCATTTTTGTTATTGTTTGCTAGGATGTGCATGGTTATAATCTCCTTTGTGGTGGTAAAGTCATGCAGAGGAAGAGCAGAGCATAAGCAGAACATCTCTGTGTCAAGAAGTCAGTAATTCATAATGACACTAATAAAAACCTTCTCTGTGCAGAGCCAGCACCGTGCTTGCCACACAGATCCTGCTTTTCCCTTGGATTCTGTGTGAGTGCACAAGGACGGGTGGCATCAGGTGTGGGACCTCACCCAGCTTCCCTGACACGAGTTAGGATGGGGATATGGGATGTGTACACTCTCAGCTCTCCAGAGAGTGTACCTGCCCTGCAGACACCCAGGACATAGCGGGAGAGGGGTTTCTGTGCAAAGAAGCATGAACCAAAAATGCTTGGTGAGGTCTCTTTTGTCACTGAGGTGGACAAAAGCCTGGACTCTGAGAAGGAATGGGGAGGTTCAGCCTGTGCTTCCAAGGGCACAAGGAAGCAGTTTGTACCTCAAATGTGCCTCCAGCAAACTCCACTGCACCTGAAAAAACAACGTTCCCCTGAGTTAAATGTAAAATCTGGCCAGCACAAGGGCCCTGCTCACACCTTTGCTTTTGGGTGGGCACCTTTAAGGTACACAACACTCACATTTGTGTAGGAACAGCATCTTTAAGCTTCAGCCTGTTCAGTTTTGTAGGAGCCAAGTCAAGGCTCAGCTATGACTCTTCAGAAGATACTTTTTGGTTCTAAGAACTTTCTTAACCACTCCCATTTTCAACCTGATTTTTACCCCATGGTTTCTGCATCGAACCCCAGAGCAGCATCAAAAATTATTTCACTGATTTTGTTTACCTTATCTTCCTTCCTCCTTCTTTTGTGACAGATAAAAAAGCAGCAGCAAGATGTGTTAGGCTTCTTGGAAGCCAACAAAATTGAATTTGAGGAGAAGGACATCGCAGCTAACGAGGAGAACCGGAAATGGATGCGGGAGAACGTCCCCGAGGACAGTCGGCCAGCGAGCGGGAACCCCCTGCCCCCCCGGCTCTTCAACGACAGCCGCTACCTCGGGGTGAGGGCTGCTCCAGCCTCCTGTGCTCATCCCCTCACCTCCAGCCTCCTGTGCTCATCCCCTCACCTCCAGCCTCCTGTGCTCATCCCCTCACCTCCAGCCTCCTGTGCTCATCCCACTCCTCTTCCTCACTGCCACTGCCTGTGCTTCACTGTGGTGAGCAGCAAGGCAGGGCTTGCCCAGCTGCAGTTGCCCAAACTGGGAAGGCTGTAGGAGGTGTTAGACATTTCCCCCCATCTTGGGCTTTTAGTAATAATTGATTCTTGAGTATTCCAGTCACACCATAGGAAAAATGAAAATGTAGACCTCTTGATTTGGATCCTACCTTGTAGTACATATATAATTTTCTTTTCCTGTGGGGTTTTTTCCCATCTTATGGCTCTGAAAGTTCTCAGGTTTTTTTTAGTCCTCATTTTCCCCATGATTGTGAGCTAACATCTCACAGAAATCTGGCCCTTTTACACCAACCTTATGTTCTGTAGCAAGTTCAGAGATCTGTTCTGCCTGTGTGGGGTTTCCCAGTAGATGTGAATCCCAGATCATATGAATTGATGTCTGCCATGATCAGTTTTCTGATCCTTCTTGGGATCAGCTCTGTGTGCTGCTTGCACAAGGCTGCTGTGGTTCACTTACTCCAGTGCCTTGGACAGATTAAAACTTGTGTTGCAAACAAAAATCCTACTGTAATTATTTTAATGCTTGATCAAAAGTAAGTTGCCCTGCAGTACTTGTACTCAGCAGGCTATGCTTGAATGATTATTAGATTAACTGTTAGTTTTATTTTTAAAACTTAATATCTTCTGAACAGAGCTCACAGTGTGCATTCCTCTGGTCCTTTTGAAGTCTGGTTCTGACCTGCACAGTCTGTAAGTCAAGACCTGCCAGTTCTGGACCTTTGTGAGACAAATCTGTGCCTACTGAAAGAAATTATTCTCCATGTGCCAAGAATTTTTCTTGCTTGTAATAGAAGCAGAACTTGAAATAATATCCACAGTGAGCTGTTGTGTCACTTGGCTCTCAAAATTTTACTGACTGGTTTTGACATGGAAAAAGGTTGGTTTGGAGTGACAAACATAAGGATCTGTAGTTATCTAACCAGTAGACTGGTTACAATGTTCTTGCTATGGGTTTATTTCATCCCCAACATTTTGGTTGATGCCATGTTGAACTTTTGAAATTCGGTCAGTTTCTGTTGCTGGATTCGAGTTGCTACAGTTCAGCTTTCAGGAAGGTAAAAGTTAATTCTGTGGCCAGAATTTGAACCTCTTTCTGTCTTTATCTGATGCCTCTCAAGCATGAAGTTCCCTGTTTGTTCCATCTGATGCAGCACAACTGGCAGAGCAAAGAGCAAATTGGCCTTCCTGGCCCATGCACAGCAGAGAGGCTGGAACTGGAGTTGCTGTGTGGGCTGGCATGAGCCCTGCTCCTCAGGCCCAGGAATTCCTGTCCTGGGAGATGCTGCAGAGCAGGCTCATGGCCTGTGCACCAACAAGATAAACAATCCCTTTGTTATCAAGCAGCCCCAGTCCTGTCAACAGAAGGGCTTCAGGGAGGATTTACCATAATCACACACATTTTTATCAAACTAGCACGTGAATGCTGTGTGTGCAAATGGAGCAATAATTTGATATCCCTGAAGTCCAGGCAGCTGGAATCTTCTGGTCCCTGTACCTTGTTCTGTTCTAGCTGCAGCAGCCTCTCCTTAGAGCTGTCCCCTCAGCTGCTGTTCCTTAGGCTTTTGCCTCCCAGGCAGTCAGGAATCCAGAGCAGTGTGCCCTAAACAGCTCTCCCTGACTCCAGCCTGAGACCGAGCTGCTGCCTGCCTTGGGCTTCTCAGCCAGGATTCCTGCATCCAAACATTGCCCAGGGAAGCTGGAGGAGACTGGTAATGTGCATCAGTTAAAAATGGAGAGCAGGAAAGTCATTGGACTGATCCCTGCTGAGTTCAGAAGTCATAGTGAGGGAATTGTGTGGTAACTTGGACATCAGTGAGCTTGCACAAAATTTCTGGGTTCCTTTAATTGGGGTTTGGCAACTGGCATTTCTTTTTATTTATTTATTTATTACCTTAATTTTCCTGGGAAGTGGCTGTGTTTAGGGTATTTGTAGTGCACTGAGTGAACAGTGCCACCCTATCCACTTGCACAGACTAATCCTTAGTGAGAAATGTGATGGGAAAGATGCACTCTCAGTGTAAAAGTTCCAGTTGAACTTCTGACAGATTTAAGAGCCGGAGTCCACAGTTGCACAATTGCCATCCCTATCAGGAATCAGCAATGACATCTGGGAACATCAGGGTTTCTGATGACAAGGTCCAGGCTCAGCTGCTTCTGTAGGGGGAACGTCCACACCAGACCAGTTACAACACCTGCCTTGTGTGAAGTCTGTCCCTTTGGGAGAGGCTGGAGCACCTCACAGCAACATCTCGTTGGGACATAGGATGAATTCCCAGCTTGTGCCTTTCCAGCCTGACCAGTTTGTGTGCTGTTAGTGCTAATGCCACGTACCTGAGCTGACACTCCATTTTACATTTGGCCACAGGAAGCAGTTTGCTTGGTGTGGGTTGGGTGACACCCTAAACTGAGTTGAGATTATTTCTGACAATTCACTCCTCTGTCTTTTATTCCCCCTCCCTCCTGCCACGGTGAAGGACTACGATGCTTTCTTTGAGGCGCGGGAGAACAACGCTGTGTACGCGTTCTTGGGCTTGACTGCACCTCCTGGGTCAAAGGTAGGTGAGCACCTCCTCACAGGGAGCCTGTGGCTTTCACCTCCTCCTTCTCTGCTCAGAATAGGATCTGGTACATGTGCTGTCAGTGCCCCCATCAATCTCCCTGGGAGATACTCAGTCTCCAGAGGCTCTCAGGCTTCAGTTTTAAAAGAGTAGTTAATATTTGCACTGAAGAATGCATAGGAAACCTAGATGAAAAAAATTATCCCAAAATCAAAGAATGTTTTCAATTCACTAAAAAAATTAATTCATGTGAAATTTTGATGAGATTTTTCTGCTAGAAAATCCCTTGAAACCAGAGCCACTGTTTCTGAAATAACATGGTCTTGCTTCAGAGTAATTTTTTCCTCTGGCTTGTTATCCAAAGCTTATTTTCCTTTGCCAATTACGGACTGGGCTACTGCTTTGTAGATGCAATGGGCTGGAATCCTCCTTTTGATTTTGATAGGATAAGACAAGCCTGCTTTATACGTTTCACTTGACAGCAGCAGGATCCTCCAGGTCACTTCCAGCTTTCCTGTTCCAGTGGATAAACACGCCGCTCCCTTTCAGCTTTACTCATGCACGAGTCGAAGGTCGTGCTGCGCACATCACTAAGAGACCTAATTTTAAAGGTGGATGGTGACCCATGAGCAGGGAGCCCTGCAAGTTGTGGGGCAGACTGAAGCAGTTTTGGGAGCCAAATTTCCAGCAGTAGCTCCACTGGGAATGGTGTGATGAGGAAAAACTGCTTGTGCAGAGCTGCACAGAGCAGAGCCTGGGATATGCACCCCAGCATTACCCGCTGCCGGCATCAGACCAGCTGCACACAGCACCACAGTCCTGGTGAAGTTCCTTGGAACATCTGCACTTCACTGCTCAGCAGAGTGTGCAGGATGGAGCCAAAGAACCAGGAATCAATCCTGAGACTGTGGGATGCAGGGAAGCTCGTGCCTCTCCCCTGGGAAGTACAGTGGTACCAGAGAGCAGCTGCTGCCATAACAAATCAGGTCACCTGTCTCAGTAACACTGGGAACATCACTGCTTCCCAGACCTGCTGGCTGGCAGGAGCAGCCAGCCTGGCTCACAGGAGCTCTGCTTCTGTCCTAAGGGATGCACCAGTTCTGTCCTCACATAAGGAAAAGGTGAATTTTAAACAGAAGGCATAGAAAGAACATGGCTGTACTCTGCTGAATTTCCATGTTGTGTTGGGCTGATGATGGTAAATAACCTTTGCAGCAGTGACCTTGTACCCCCTCTGTCCTGCTCTGGGGCTGACTTTGGGAATCCCTTCCACAGTTAGGATGTCCAGTCAAGTCAGTTGCAGGCTGCTGAGGAGGGTACACAGATTTGTGGGTGCTGAAATTGATGTTTCCAGCATAGCTGTTTGCAGCATGGATATAATGCTGTAGGGAGTGACATGGCAACTGCAGAAAATGGCAGGAGGCTGGGAGCAGCCTTGGCAGGAAACCTCCATTCCATGCCATAAGGAGAGATTTGGGAAGTTATTTGACTCTGAACACAAAGGTTTGATATTAATGCTAAACAGGACTGGCTCAGAAGTGAGCATGATAAATTCAAGTAACTATTTTCTGAGCCCTGATGGTTTGGTTTGTCCTTTGGATCTACAAACTCTGGAAAAGGCTGGCCTTTAGTTTTTCTTAAATATCTCTACTTCAAGCAATATGGGTGGATTTTAAAGGGAGGGGGTTTTGTGAGTTAAAAGCTGTGTTTAATTATTTCTTTATTAAGGATTTCAGGACTGAGAGGATGCTCAGTGAGGGGCCTTGAGGGAGAAATAAAGAAAAGTATGAAAGAGGGATAGTGTCAAGCCTGGAAAACTAAGCCTTTCCCAGATAACTTGCAGGCCTACGCCCAAGGAAATGGAATTTGACTTCCAAGAAAGATAGGTTAGCAGGTTACTTGTACCAACCTTCCTGGGCATGAGGGAAATAGCAGCAATCCTCTCCAGCTTTCCACTGCCTGTTCTGAAGAGATGTACTTTGTATTGAAAAAAACACCAACCAGTGAGGTGCCACCATTGCAGTGCCCTGGGCTGGTTAAGGGAGTTGTTACAAAGCCAAGGGAACCTTCTCCTCTTTCTTACCATTCAAAGAACCACTTGTCTTTTAGAGATTATCAAACACACTGCTTTTTCCAGCCTTTGTAGCTCTTTCTGATATTCCTTTCATTGCTCACCTGCCTTTTGTGCTGTGGATGGCCGGGATGTCCTTGCATGAGGCCTGTGGGTGCACGGTGACATCCAAGCCCTGGTGACATCCCGGCCCTGCTCTCTGACCCGTGACAGGCCAGCAGAGCAGAGCAGAGCACGGGCCAGGAGCACGGCAGCTCCAAGCCAGGCTCTTCCCACGCCCTGAGTTCAAAGGCAGGATGAGGGCAGTTAGCCAGGACAACCAGAGCAAGCCACCACGTCCAAGATATGGGGACATATGTGTGGGACTTCCTCCCCTGCAGGCTGGGTCACCCACTTTGTCTCCTCCTAAAAAAATCATACAGACTTCTTGGAAATTCCCCTCTTAGTCCTTTCTCCTCATGTGTTTGTTTGTTCAGCAGTGCTGGGTCATGGTAACAATGATATTGAATCTGTTATCTTGAGTATTTCTGTGCAGTCACAAAAGCAAATGGCTCCAACACATGTTGGCAAATGTGGAGAAAGAACTTTGTCCTTTCAAATAAACCAGGCTGTCCCCGCTGAGGTGCTGCACTGAGGGCATTGGGAATTCATTTCTCATTCATCTCCTTGTAGGTCATGGTGCTGCTAGCAGGTAATTAAATTAATCTGTAGTCAAAAGTACACTCGGAGAAACCAAAAGGAAATTCCTTTTGCATTTCCTCTGTTGTCATTCTGTTCCCATTTGTGATCACCTTACAAAGGCTGAAAGAAGATTGAAAAATGCAAGTTATTGTTTTATAGTGCTCCTTTGGAAACATACTGAGAAACTACTAACATGTAATTCTTTTTTGCTGTTTCAGGAAGCTGAAGCACTGGCCAAGCAGCAAGCATGAATTTCAACTGCCTTAAATGTCTGTAAAGGGAATTTCCACAGCTTTTTATAAAATAGTCCAACTGTCTCTGCTTCAAGAAATGTAGATGTGATTTCTAACATTTGATTGGTGCTTGCAGCATTCACTGTCCGTAACACAAATTGAACACAGGATGGAAATGGGAATTTCAGGGTAGGGAGCAGGAGTGGGTTCTGATGGAAGCTGAAGCAATCAGACATGAATGAGTTATATTTAGTTTAAACTGTCCTGGCAATTCGTCCATTTTGTGTAAACTTAAAGAAACTATTTTAGTACTAAAAATGCAGATGGGTTTTACCTAGAGATCCAACTATTTAAACTATGGAAAACAGCATCTAAAACCTTGTCAGATACTAATTTAGTGCCTGAGTTGCCTCAAAATGTTACTGAGTTACACAGTAAATTTTCAGTGTCTTTCCTGGTTTCAGATGAATTTGTAGGTGGTACTGTGTAGTTTAACCATTGTAGTCACTTTGGAAAGTTGTGTTTGTCTTCTGTAGAATGGATATTTAAGGTTTGTATTGTTACACAGTTGTACAGGTGATAAAACCCCCAACAAACCCCATGTATTTCTCATTTAAGTGATCTGTGTGGGCTCTTTGGATAAAAAGGGCAATGGACACAGGTCCCTCACAGCTGCCTAAGCACGAGCGATGACACATCTGGGGCAAGATTCAATGTTGCAAACAAGCCAAAACAGCCAGAAATGGCCTTTCCTTACCTGTGTAAGGGTGAAAGCCTTTAATGTATTTCTCTACAAAAATACCAGTTCACACTGCTTAGAGCATTAAACATCTCACTGCATGTTCGAGTAGCCATTAAGTTCATATAGTATTTTTTCAAATGAGGAAATAAATGTTTGAATAGCAAAAGTTATCGTAATTAAGCAAGACTTCTTTTTTTTTTAAGGTTTAAAAACTTAATTTCCATTTTTACTACCATATCATAAAGCTATTACAGGAATTGCAATTCTCTCAGTGTCTTGTGTGGGTGAATTTACCACGTGCAATATTAACCTGTGTGTTCTCCCAGTGCTCATGAGGGAGCCTGTAATTCCTGGCCATATTTTAATTCCTGATTTATCATTTTGGGAGCCTGGGAAGCAGTTGGAAGCTTGTGCTTACAAAAGCAGCACAGCATCACAAGGCAGAGGGATGGATGGATGCTGCCTTACCTTAAAGAGTAACACACACACAACTGTGCTTTTTTATTAACAGCTTTTGTCAGGAATTACTGCAATTCTGTGAAATTTAAGATCTTTTGGGGATGGAAATTTGGTTATGTTTTAAATCCAGCATCAGATTTTTGTTGTTCACTATAATTTCATCTTTCTGAACAAGGTAGTTTTTCTTTCTTAATATTGGCCGAATCTTTCTCTGTGTCTAAATTCCTGCTCAAGTTTTTGAGAACTGTGGAATATTAAGTAAGTGTGGTGAGGAAAGTGGGATTTGACACACAAGTCTGTACCCACACCAGTTTGCTGTGCTTCCTGTGCAAGTTTGGTGAATTACAGCCATTATTTTGGAGAAGCTGTAATTAAAAGTAGCTGCCAAATTCTGTCAGTTCAGCGACCCAAAACATTCTGACACGAGGTCAATCCCTGTCTCAACGGTCAAGAAAATTGCCAAGTTTAAGAAAGCAAAGTCACTGCCCTCGTCTGTCCCCCCCTTGCCATATGGGAGCATTCAAACTGTATCAGCATTCCTAAGGCAGCTCTGGTGAGCCAGGCTGAATTATTCCTTTGTCCAGGGAACAAGGCACCAACACAAACTGAAAATACCCAAAATCTCTTTGTTGTGTGTGTAAAACTTGAGTTTTTGATGCAGATCTCTTGCATGACTTTAGGAGTGCCGGGAATCTGTTACCTCTCTGCTGGTTTTCTGTTTCCATGGGTGCAAGAACTGAATTTGTTCTTTTCTTTCTTATTTT
Source organism: Ploceus nigricollis (assembly GCA_013399945.1). Lineage (NCBI taxonomy): Eukaryota > Metazoa > Chordata > Aves > Passeriformes > Ploceidae > Ploceus > Ploceus nigricollis. The sequence goes on along the minus strand of VXBC01004953.1, from coordinate 288,312 downwards.
TTTCCTATGTAGAAAGCAGGCATTGAGGATTTAACCTGTATGTTAACCAGTCCTGTATCATTCCAATAAAGTTGGTTTAGAACCCTTTCTCACTCCATGACTTGTTTGCATGTTTTGTTCACAGTTTGAAGTTTGAAGCTGAAAGAAGTGAAATTTTCAGATGAAAATACTGCTTTTTAAAAGTTCAGGATTTATACAAGATGAACATCAGGGATCTGCTGCTGGCAAAGTCTGCTGGGTTGGATCTCTCACCTGTTGCAGCTAATGGGATGTAATTACTAAATGGGATTTAATTTAGGATACACCTACCCAAAACAGTGTGTCAAGGTTTGGGTTATTTCCCTCATTATCCTGCTTTCCCACTCATTGCCCAGGGCAGGGACAGGTCGGAAGTGGCTGGGACACAGCAGCTGCTCCCACACTCAGAGCTCACCCAGCCCTCCCCTGCTCGTTTACAAACTGTAATTAATTAGCTTTATGCTGCTCCCAGTAGGGAGCTGTGCTGGTTTATATTTGTGTTGCCACAGGGCAGTGCAGGATAAATTTTAAACTAAAACTTCACTTACACCGTCCCTGTTTGGCAGGTAGATCAGCAGCTACCTCCTTCCTGCTTCACTGCTGAAGTTCTGCACCACCTACAAGATCTGCAGAGTCACAGAAATGACATTCTCTGCCTCTGACCTGCCCTGGGATTTGCCCAAATTCCAGAATTCAGTTCACATCCTCTGGAGGAAACCACTAACCTGACCTTTGTATGAGTGGTTGGTAATTTGTAGAGGATCAGTTTGTGTGTGAGCAGCTAAAGCACAGCCAAGCACCATCAGGCACAGGATGTCTTTCCAAGGGGATTGTTGCTTGTCCCTCACACCTGTCCTTCTGCAATGTCTAAGAACTGGTCCACAGGATGGGAAAAGGGCCATGAATGCCATTTCTAAGTTGTAATGAATCCCATTTACTTCCCCATTACTGTATCCACTCCACTTGTGCAACGGCGAAAAATCACTGCTTTCCTTCTTTTTTATTTAATTAAAAATCCTAAAAACCCAGTTGTTATTCATTAATCTAAAGTTCAATGAAAATAGTTTGCCAAAATATATTAAAACCAAGCTACACATGTGCATGCAATGTGTGACAACTTTCCCTGCACCAGATTCCTCAGATCTTAATCCCATGACACAAATAAATCATTCCCAAATTGTTGCCATTTACTGAGTTTCCTGCAGAAATATTCTGTGACTTACCCATATTCTGGGATCTTCAAGAATGTTTTAGATTGAAAGGCGCATTATGACAGTTTTGTAGTTTACTATTAAAAATTTTGGACTGTATTGGTAAACTTTGAGAAATGAAAAAGAATTTTAAAAGTTTAGGTGACAAAGTAGAAATTGCTGGATTACTACAGGTCAACACAGTAGTGAGTATTGAGTATGCAAAATACATATATTTAGTGGAAAATACACATATTTAGTACAAAATATATGTGTTGTATTAATGAAGTATCAGACTTGTAAGTATAGAACCCGTATATCTTGTAACATGAATATACAGTAATTTATTATGTATATTATTGTATATATGCATATGTAAATATTTATATACATACACAATATAACAATATGTAATTGTTATATACTATAATTCCTTATAGCAATTCCTTCTCTTGTAGATTAGTTTATTGCAGATATCATCAGGAACTTGGCCCTTTCTTCATTTTAATTTGCTCACTATTTCAAAATCCTTAATAAAAGGAAACCAGCACATCATTAATCCAGTGTCAGCAGCACTGACATGTGGCCTCAGTTCTTTCCGGAGCCCTTTCTCAGACGCAGAGCGGGTTATTTTGGTTTACACGAAGCGAAGTGGATCACACACACATTTTCCAGCACTGACCTGCCCAAGTCCCGCCCGCCCCGCTGTGAGGGGCCGCAATGGCGCCCGGGCCCCGCAGCGCCGCCGCCGCGCGCCGTTGCTGCGGCAACCAGCGGCCACTCAGCGGCTGAGGCGGGCCCATTCCGCTTTTCTATTGGGTATTACAGCTGTCAATCAGCGTTAAACCCCGCCCCTCTTATACTTAAGCCGCGCCGTCAGCGGGTGGGATTGTGTGTGAGGGGTTCTGCTGAGGTGTGGGCTCTGTTGGAGTGGAATTCCTTTGGAATGGGAAATAAAGGGCCCGCAGCAGCTGTGCTTAGGGAAAAAACACCCAACATAAAATCTTTCCAACCAGTCAATATCTATGTCATGTTTATGTGCATGCAAAGTACCCAGCCTGTGATGAAAGAAGGGACTTCGTTTTCATGCAGCCATAGTTCACATAATATCCTTCAGTGTGGTAGCATTCGTTTTCTCCATATGTGAATGATACTATAAGGGTAATTTTTTATTCTTTTTCAATGTATATTCAGCTCTAAATTCTGACACCCTTGCCTTGCTGTTTATCCTAACTGCAATCTGTGCTCAGCTTCTGAACTAACTTTGGTTCTATCTCGTTCTGACTTTATTTTTGTAAATAGAATTTCTTTTTGGTGAGATCTAATTGAGAGAATGCATTGATTTCCTTGGATATTGATATATTTACCACCTGAATCCCAGACTGGTTTGGGTTGGAAGGGATGGTAAAGCTCATCTCATTCCACTCCCACCATGGGCAGGGACACGTTCCATAGATCAGGTTGCTGGGTATGAAATGGAAGTTGATTTGCTTTTAATCACTCCACACAAATTACCTGACTTGATTTCATCCTCTCGCTCTGTTACTTTTGTGTCTTGTTGAAACAGCTGCACAAAAATTCCAGCTGCAACTGGCACTAATTGCAAGCTACTAATTTAAAACGACTTGGAATTTGATCTGCCCTGGTTCCTGCCCGCAAAGACTGTGGGCAGTGACTCTGCTGGAGTCCCAGCCACACCTTCTGTGCAGAAATTGCTCATGTAACGTGAGTAAAAATCAGGTCATTTTGAACAGCTTGTAAATATTAAGTGAGTTTTATATAAATTTGGTGGGAGCAAAAATAGCTTTCATTTTGCCTCCATAAAAACCTGAAGTTTTTCATGAAATACAGGAGAAAAGGAGGGAAGAGAGATAATTTACAGACTTCATCGAACCTATATGGCCCGAATTACTCCAAACCTAATTTCTAAGGTACAACATGATTTCCCACTGACAGGGGGCAGGGTTAGATTGGATATTAGAAAGAAATTCTTCCCTGTGAGGGTGGGCAGGCCCTGGCACAGGGTGCCCAGAGCAGCTGTGGCTGCCCCATCCCTGGAAGTGTCCAAGGCCAGGTTGGACAGGGCTTGGAGCAACCTGGGATGGTGGGAGGTGTCCCTGTCCTTGGCATGGATGATAATTTATGTCTTGCTCCTGTCATTAAACAGTGTATTTTTAGAATCTTTTGTCTTGTACTTAGATGAGATTCGGCTTCTGCTTCATTGGCGGTTTTTAAATTCTAAGAAAAAGGAAATTTAGAAAAGTCACCAACAGAGAACTGTTCAGACTGTCTGTGGGCTGGATCCTGTGCTGAGGGGAGGGCTCAGTGCATGAGCTTGGCTTCAGCTTGAAGAGAACACCTAAAACCACCATGGGAGCACCTGGGACGTGCCAGAGGTAATTTTTTAACCCCTAAAGAGCGGGTTTGGTCAACGAGCAACACGATGGTGCAGAGCTGTCCATTGGCTGCTGCTTTCAGGTTGGCACATTGTCCTGTTTGCATGTCACAGACACAGGGTATTTCATCAAAATCCGGGTGAAAGGAAGTTGCCAACTTCCTCCCCATCAGTGGCACATCACCAGACTCTACATTTAGCTGCGTGTTTCCAAAGGGGAAGTGGTGTGAGTCCACAAGTCAGCTGAGCAGCACCGAGAGCTCCTGCCAGTGGAAGTGTTGGTGGAATTCGGTTCCGATTTCGCTCTGCCCGGCACAGCCCTGACCCTCTGCTCCTTCCCCATGCCCCGTTCTGGCTGTCAGCAGCTCCTCGGCATCACACTGTGGTCAGAAACATCTCAATTCATTTTCAAACATCCTCTTTTAGATGTAGCCCTCTCTTTGTGTTCAAAAACCGCGCCCTCTCCCAGCGGGATCACTTCTGTTTTAAGAGTTAAAAAGGCTGGGGAGTTGCATCATGGGTGCGTCAGGTTTTTTCTGCACAGACAGCAGAGAGGAAAGGGTGTGTAACCATCTGCCCCCTCCAGCAGCTCTAGCAGGACAGCTCTGGGCTCGGGGAAATCCACCTCGGACCTGACTGGGCTTGGTAAGTTTGGCTCATTGTGCCTTTTTCTTTTCCTTATGCTTCGTTCCAGAACACAGGAACCACTTATTTTATTTGGAGGAGACCAGTTTTTCCAAGATTACCATGTTTTAGCTCTTCATGAGCACTTTCAAAGCAATAAACCAAAATTTATCAGCAGGTAAGGAGCTGGGTACCCTGAGGTCCTACAGACCAGGATAAGGACCTGGTTACCCATGTTCTACAAGGCACAGAGCATTCCAAATTCCATGGATCTTTAGCAAGATTTAGAATGCCAATTCTTCTTTCTTTGGAAATTGGTTTATCAAGTCCCTTAAGTGCTTAAGAAAGTGTTGCCTTGCTTTTTGCATATGTAAATGACTCTGTAGAGAACCAGGTCTGCTGCCTTTCCTGCCTGCTTTGGCCTCGAAATTCCAGCGTTCCTTTCAGCTTCAGGAGGGAGCTGTGTCACAAAAATAAAGAACCCCACCAAAAAAACCAAAAACAACAACAAAAAAAAACCAACTCAGTTGTGCTGTGTAAATTTTGGGGGAAAGGTGAAAATTTCCATCTCTCAAATAACTGAAGTTTTAGAATATCTCCTAGAAGGAGCACTGGGATTGAAAAGTGACCCAGTGTAGTGAGTTTCAGCTATACCAGGGTGTAGGGGCATGGTGAAAAGTGTTGAGCCACAAGCACACTTTGGGTCTGTGATACTTCAGTTATGCAGAGATTTAAAGAATATTTGAAGAACTGAATGATTTTCTTTTGTTCATGTTTCCCATTCCTCCATAAGAGCAGTGGTTCAGGTCAGATTCTTAATGTGAAGATTCCCATTGATTTTAACAGTAGGTAAACTGAAAGGGGAGGATAAGGAATCATTAAGTGTAGTAAATTATATTGAGACACTTATCTTTTCACTATTATCACTATTGGGGAAGGTAAATTATTTATATCTTTTAAGTTCATCATCAAAAGGGACTCTAAACACATTTGATCTGCATTTTGAATACAGTTTTATTATATTTGCAGAACTCAGTTTCTTTTGAAGCTCCTTGGCACCTCACAGGAGTGCTCAAGTCAGAAATACCTCTAAATATGAATATAGTCTTTATTTCCTTTTTATGTCACCTCTTTAGCTCTTGGAAATGGTTGTCTTGTAATGGAAAACATTGATTAATTACTGATGGTATTGATACAGACAAGTAAAATGATTTTGCTGATTTTTACAGCTTATAAAGCACAATCTCTCTCAAGTAGCCACGATGCAGAAGAGACCTGGGAGCAGAAGGGATGTTACAGATGAAGCAGCTGATTAAAGCCCTTCGTATATCTTCAGAATGACTTTTGTGGACATGGTAAAGAGGAAAAGCACACAGTTTAATGTTTGCTAAAAATAAATACTTGAGAGGGAAAGAAAAATCACTGTCTTTGTGAGAAGTGCACTGTTCATTAGTAATAATAACAATAATAATAATATAATTATTTTATAATAGTTGTTGAATAATAGTTGCTGTTGTATTGTGTCTGTCTTTCTGTCCCAGGGCTCCATGGAACTCTGGTGATCCCTGTTGCTCACACTTGTCACCATGCTGGCAGAAGGCATCCTAACGAGGCTCATCTATGAGGAAAGCTGTCATCAAGATGAGCCTCGCAAATCTCCTGCATCCCAAAAGGCTAAAGAGGGAATCTGGAGAAAGAAACTTGTAGACATCCCAAAAATTAAAGGCTTTGCTGATGGATGTGAGAAGCAGGAGGAGTTCTCTGCCAGAAGCAGCAAAGTGGAAGCCGGGAGCAGCCCCCGATGGGGATCCACAGAAAAGGAGCCTGCAAAAGGTCAGGAAATGCTGGTTAAAGGAACTGCATCCCCAGCTCTACATATCCCCAAGAGAGGAGGAAGCCTAGACCAGGTGGATTTGTACACATCCTGGCCATGCAACAGCATTTACCAGAACTACCCTGACCTGCAGATCGGGGGGGACCGTGTGGGGGGCCACACGTGTGACTCGGGCTGTGTCCTGGACCATGTGTGTGATGAGCTCCCCGATGGCCCCGTCCTGCTCTCCATAGATATTCCCCTGGGGCAGTCCCCTCTGTGTGAGCATCCCAAAAAGCCCACTGGGATCTCCCTGCCTGGAGATGAAGCTGGAGAAAGGAGCCTTGTGCTCAGTGAGGAGCCCCTTTCCAACTCCACGCTCAACAAGTACATGGAAGCCAAAGTGGCAGAGCTCTACAAACAGTTTTTTGAAGAAAGCCTGGCCAGGTGTGGTTCCATAACAAACCTCCTGACCTGCAGCTGGATAAGGAACAGCCTGGACCAGATAAGTGTTCAGATCTCCCAGGAGCAGAACATAGAAACCTCCAAAGCCAGAGGAGCCCTCTTGCACTCGTTGGCTTTGTTCAGCTCCCGCAACGCTCCCAACAGGAACAGCTCCGAGTTCAGCACCCCAAACCTCCAAATCTCCAACACAGCGGGTGCAAAATGGAGCTGCAGGATGGAATTCACATCCTGACTGAGCTGCTCAGCTCAGGAGAGGGATGGGATTCAGGTAGGCATGCTTCACTCTAAGGATTAGGTTGGGAAATGGAAACATTTGCACACTACACTTGTTCCAATTAATATTTTAAGTTTAAAACCCTTTGGTAGCAGGGCAATTAAAGGTCTCTGTTTTCTAATGGAGAATTTGAAATTAATTTCTCTCCAAAATACTGGTTAATCATGTTATTATAATATATATAGAATCATAGGACTGTTGAAGTTGGAAATGACCACTAAGATCAAGTCCAACCATCAACCCAGCACCACTAAATCATGTCCTCAAGTGCCCCATCCACACATAAAAACATTAATTTTCTGCAAAATCAGCAAGCAAAGATGACTGCACCATTCCTGAAAAAATAGTGCAAAATTCCTGCATCCTCATTTGGAAATTTAAATGCAAGATTTTGTATGGAAATACTGCTGTTTAGCTCTCAAACACATTTTCTCCCTTTGCTCTTGCTTCTCAGCAAATATTTCAGCTGGAAATTATTCATTATGTCACCACTGTAAAATGATAGATGAATTGGACTGTTACCTGCTCTGCAGAAGTTTTTTTTCTAATAAAGTTTTTTGTTGGTGTTTTTGCTTGTGGTTGGGGTTTTTTTTGATTGTTTGTTTTAATCTTTATTTCTTGGGCATTTCTTAAAATCATCTGTGAACTCACAGAAAATATCAGCAGAACTGAGAAGAAGCTGCTCCTGAGGGAAAAGTGATCTGACTGGGCAATGAAAGGACTTCTCTCTCTTTATTAAAATGACAGGGAAAGATAATTCCTGATAAGGAAATTAATTAACAAAATCAGACTCATACACATCCAAGACTTAACTGGTCATTGCCTGATCCAAAATTCCCACTGACCTTGGTGCAAGGAATATTAGCAATACTGAATCTCATCCTTGCTTTCTAGGAGCATGAGAGGAAAAGGATGATTTGCTTCCCTACGCATTGCCCTAATTCCATGTGTAGCTCATTAATCTCCTTCTCAGCATTCAAAATCAGGCCAGGAGTCCTTTGGAAGAGGCCAAGTGACTTCATTAAATTCCAGAGGAGTGCAGGGTGGGCAGAGTTTCCCAGATTTCCTTGGTGGAGGTGCAGAGAGCAATTTAACTGAGGTGGAGAGGGGAAATATTCCAGAGGGCAGCAGCAGCCAAAGGGTTTGCAATTATCTGCAGCAAGAAATGCTCCTTGCCATTTGTGCTGCCATGCCCCAACCCTTGCTTCCCCCTGGGATCTATTTATAGTTCAAGCCAAAGTCTGGAAAGAAGTTAATTGCACAAGGTTCTTCCTCAGGAAATGAGGAAGTCGGAGGTTGAACCTGAGCTCCAGACTGCCGTGGTTTTCTGTCCTTCCCAGCGCTGAGGAATGCGTTGGAGGAGCCCCTCTCTGCTCTGCTGCTCACCCCAGCCCCAGGATTAAAGCCAATGGATCAGCAGCAGCTGCTGCAGTGGGAGAATCCCTGATGGATCTGCTGCTCCATCCCCGGGGCAGAGGAGAAAACACATAAATAATGAGAGTCTGGCAAAACCTGAGGTTACTGGGAAGTTGTGTTCATCCCATCCCTTCTTAGGACTGGTTTCAGAGCTTGTTTTTAAATTAATTTTATTAAATATGTGGATAATTTTAGCTGGAATGAAAATAAAATCACATAACAGCAGTGTTTTGAGGAAAATAGGTAATTCAGACCACCCCAATGACGTGTGTTTTCACAGCACAAATGGAGGTGCAGGTAAATGCACATTGTTAATGTAAAGCACATTGTATTTTGTTATTGATTTTATGTAGTTTTGCCCATGGAAAAATATTGTCCATGTCCTTTCCCCTCCAGCATTTCTTAAACTGGTTTAATTCACAATTTAAGTAACTTCTCAAAATTAATTTCTCTCTGTAGAAAGAAAGATGTTGCTGCAGAATACATTTTAGGGGCAAAATCTGTTAACTTCTAGAAAGATGAGACAAATACATTTATTAATAACTTAAATACTATTTTAACTCAATTTTTTTTTAAATTAACATGTTGCAATCCATGACCTGCTTTGGATTTATTTCTATTTGGAAGATGCTAAGTCCCATTATGACTTTGAGTAAAACTCCATCAGCTGCACTGGAGCTGTGCCTGTTTTCACTAGGAGGAAAAATGCTTCAGTGAACTCAAATTCCTTGAGGAAAATCCCTGGAAAGGTGCTTTTCCAGCCCGCTGAAGGGCAGCAGCTGGATTTCATTACAAAGGAAAGCAGTGCCATATTTTACAGGGCAGACATCCATGGCCAGATTCTGCCTGGAGTTGATTTTTATCCACATGCCAGAAAATCTGATGTTGGAGGAGAAATGCTGGCAGGGAATTTTTACCTTCATATCCAGCTCTCATTCTGTGTTCCCACAGAGGAATATTCACCAGGTCCGGAGACCAGACCCTGTAGAAAGCTGGACTCTTTAGTTAAATTTCCCCAATTAATCCTTTAGTCAGGATGTTCCCCAACCTGCCTCAGTTGTGGGAATTAAGCCCCTCTAGAAGGTGACTTCATCAGCCTGGAGGATAATTAGGATTTTTACACATTACCAATTTTTCTGAGATTTATTAAATAGTCAAATGGTGATATCTAGTGGTGGTTTCCTTTAGTACCTTCCAGGTCAGGATTTCCAGAGCTTTACAACCATTTTGCAATGAAATCTCAACATCTGTCTTTCTCTGGCGGGAGGATTATTTCCCATGAAAAGGATGCCCAGGTGTGCAGAACAACAACTTCCACCAATTAATGTTCTATTGCAGTTAAAATCAAGAAGGACTTAAAACCTGGAAGGCCAAACCCTTCCCTTTGGGACTAAAAATTCTGACTGACAATCAGAAAAATCTCAAACAGTAAATATTTCTATTTTTCATTCATCTCTCTTTTAATCAGCAAAAAGCCATTTGCTTGTTAAACAAATGAAACTAAATCTGAGTGGCTTATTTTTTCACCCAAAATGTAAAATATTAATCTACTTTTAGTGGGCTGAAGTCTACTTTTTAGCAGAGTGTTCTTTCTTGCTCTCCACTAGTTTATACACAGCATGGCAAAACTGATTTTTTTCTCTCTGTTTTAAATACAGATTTCAAAAATCCAGATATTTTATTGTAATTACCCATATTTTCTTTTTCTCTACCAGAATATCACCACCACTTAATCTTTGCCTGCTTTTCCTTTGAGTTCATTTATTTGTGATAATCCCATAAATCTGTTGGGAATATAAATCACTTGTGAGGGTCAGTGGTCATTTGGTAAATGAGTGCCCAGGTGCTAATGAACCTTCCACTCCCACATCCACCATCCTGGCTCCCTTCTGGGGGGAAATAAAAGGGTTTAGTGTGGAGCTGTGAATCCCAGGAGGCTGAAGACCTTCCCTTTTCCATCCTGCTCCATGTAGGGGCTGTGGATATTCCCCTTCACTTGTGGGCTGTGCTCTTGGGAAGACAAAAAATCTGGAGGAATATTCGATGTACTGGAGGAAAGTGGGGGGAGATTTGTGTGTGGAGCTGAATTATTGAAACTTGTTGGGAATTCTGTGTGATCTGTGTCCATCAAGGCTTTGTTTTCCTCAGGATGTTTGTTTGGGGCCTCTTTGGAGGAGAAAATTTGTTGCTATATTTACAACCTTGTTCCCAAGGCATTGCAGTTTAAAATGTGGCACCCCACCACTTTTCCTGGGGCTTTCTTTGGTGCTGTTTCTGAAAGAAAGGTGAGTGAGGAGCTGAGGGGCTTCCCCTGGAGAAGGGAAACTGCAGGACCCTGAGGAGCTGGGACTAAAACCAGCCCCAGAAGAGCTGGGACTAAAACCAGCCCCAGAAGAGCTGGGACTTGCAGGGGTTTTCTGAGTCCCACCACTGCTGCTCCTCCTTGAGGGTAAGTGGGAACAGCCTCTTTCCTAAATGTGGCTCTGGCTGGGTAAAGCTGAAATATGGCCTCTGGGATCTGTGGAACTGGATGACTTTTGAGGTCCCTTCCAACCCTAACCAGTCTGTCATTCCATGATTTTTTATCTTTTCTCCCTTTCTCCCCACGCTGGTGCAGGAGGGGTTTTCCTGCCTCTCACTCCTGTGTTGGGACACAGAGGCTTTGCTTTCCTGGGCTCTGGTTTGCTATTTAGGGATCCTTGATCCTCCTCAAAAAAGTTTCTAATTTTGTGCAATAATACAATTTCTTAATCTGCTTTGTAGCTGTTTTTTGTTCTCATTCCCCATCTGCAGTGATTACACACTTGTACCTTCCATTGCCAAATTTCTAAGACCATTTATTCCCTTTCTTTGTAGCTCAACTGTACAAAGCTGATATTTCAATAATTCATTACTAATCTGAAAGGTAACAAAAATTAACAAAGATGAGTGAAGGAACACCCAGAGGTGCTGTCACTTTTTAAAAAAATTTTTTTAAGCTGTGTTGGTTCTTTGTTTCAAATGAGTGAGATTTATGAACGTAATGGAATAGGGAACTGCAAACTAATTTCTTGAAAATCTTGCTTTGAAGTTCTAAACTACCAAATTTTGTTCCTCTTTCCTGGTAGTTGAATTATAAAAAAATCCTTTCCTGGAATAGAAGGCAAAAACGTTCATGTTGCACATGTTAAATTTATACAAATCAGAGTGTGAAATGCTGTGTGTGGATACCGGTGCTGGTGTTTGCACAGCTCCCTTTCCCTTTGCTGCCCAGCTCTGCACCAGCTCAGCCATCAAACAGCAAGGACAGGTCACTGATCACAGGCAAATGGCTTGGGGACAGTTTTATTGAATATTTTTATATAACAAAAACATCCTTGGAAATAGTCACCTGCTTATGTTTATTCCACTAAGAGAAACAAAAGGCTGCATCCAGCAGGTAAAAAACGTCAGGGAAAGTGTGGATTTCTCCTGACAATGTGTGGGACCAGAGTGTGGTGTCCTGGGGGCAGCCAATAAATGGGAACTGATCTCCACCCTGAGGTGAAATCCATGAATTAAATATCCCAGATCTCACTAGTAAGGAGGCAAAATGTGCTCACACCTCTGCTGAGATGTATTCTTTTAGCTTGTTCCTTATCAATATCCCAGCTCCTCAATGTAATTTTGTTTGAATCCTCTTTAAACCCAGATTTTTGACTGGAATCACTGATGTTATATTAAGCTCAGCCTGCCTGGGCTCTGGGTGCCCATGAGGCTCCCCACTCTCTGCAGCCCCAAGTTAACTTTTCAGTGTCCCTGTGGCTTGTGATGTGCTGACAGACCCCACGTGGTGGCTCGGGGTTTTCCAGGGTTTCCTGTTCCTGCTGCCCCCCAAGCTGTGCGTGGGATCCTTCCCAGAAGGGGAAGTGGGATGAGTGGCTTGGAGGTTTTTATGGTAAGTTGGAAAAAAAAAAAAAGGTCTACTTCTAAAAAGGGCAAGAAACCAACCAAAAAAAAAAAGGTGGTAACACTAAAACATCTCCTGGGTGCTCCCAAATATCTCCCAGAGGTCAGCATAGAGCACTGAAGGGTTTCCCTAGGGAAAGCCAAGAGCTCCCTCAGGGATAATCCACCATGGCACTTGGGGGGCTGCCCTGGTCAGAAGGTGGGTGTTCCCTGGGGAAAAATGTGCAGAAATGTCATGTTTTTATTGCAAGAGCCTGAATTTTGGTCACTGATATCACATCCCACAATAAGTCTGTTCTTCTCCCAGTCTTCCCCATTCCACCAGAGGCAAGGTGCCCCTCAGCACAATTGTGGGGATCAAAATCCAGCCTGGAGACTGAAAAATGTAGGGGAGAGCATTGCATTAGGGAAAAAATGAAAGCCTGTCCATAAACATTGGATCAAATGGTGCTCACATGGAAAAAGTGGATCAATAATATCAATAGCCATTACCAGAGGAACAGCACGAATTCTGTTATCATAGAACTTTGGAAAAACATTTTGTCTTTGGCTTTTGCCTTATTTGTAGGTAATATATAATGAACCTGGTGGTCTTAGAGGTCTTTTCCAGCTTTAATGATTTTATAAGGCAGCTTTCTTTGAAAAATGGAGCATATTTTAAAATTATCCTCCCTGTTGACCTTCCTCAAATTCTGTCCCAGCTCTGTTGGTTTTTTCCTGGTTCCATTATTAAATAAATATAGATTCTACACACAAAACCAGTTTCCAGGATGCTGTTGAACTCCCCACTGCAAGGCTTTTTCCACCTCTAAGATGCAAACATTTTGATTTTTGGCTTAAGGAAAGTGTAGGTGAGCATTAACTTTTTGCTTTTTTTTCACGAGAACAGCAAAAGACAAAATGGATCATTTGGGGTTGGAGGGGAATGGGAGGTTGGCAGAACTCCTTTTCCACGCTGCCAAATGGAACAAGTCCTCAAACCTTTCACTTTAACACCCAATATTTCAACAGAAAGAGGAAAATATGATGGCTTGGGATGTGAGCCCAGGCTCAGAGCTGCTTCCATTGCTCTTCCTCTGGCTAAATAATTCCTTAATTACTTCTTAATTGCTGTCAAGAGCACTGTTCTCCCTTCTTCAGAGTAATGAGTGATTTCTTGTTAGATATTAGGAAGAAATTCCTCCCTGTGAGGGTGGTGTGGCCCTGACACAGGTTTTCCAGAGCAGCTGAGGCTGCCCTGGAAATGTCCAAGGGATGGAGCTTGGAGCAACCTGGGATAGTGGGAGGTGTCCCAAGGATGGGGGGTTGGAATGAGGTGAGCTTTAAGGTCCCTTCCAACCCAAACCATTGTCTGATTGTACAAAATTCAAGTGAACCCTGGCAAAGCAGAAAGAAGTCGCTCCTCGAGGGTGTCACTGCATCCCTCCTCTCTTCCAAAATGTATCCTCCTCTTGCTTTACAAACGGGATGAGGGACAGGAGCTCATGTGGTGCTGAGGCCCAGCATCTGTGTCCTGGGCCCCCACAGCTCAGAAGTGGGTCACCAGCTTGTCACTGGTGCTCCATTTTGGTGTCACTTAGGCAGCTGAAGGGAACAAATAGGCCATCGATCTGTCTGGCAACAGCCCTGGATTTTAATCACCAGTGTTCTTTGGGCTAAATTTCTGCCTCTTCAAACATAAACCTCAATGAAGCTTCACAATGGAGGAATTTGCCCCAGTACATTTTTTTCTCCACTGTTTTATTAAGATCTGTTAAACACAGTTGTGTTTATGTGTGAAAAATGGAAAATTTATTTTTCCATTTTTCCAATGATTCTGAGCAACTCAGTTTTTGTCTTCAAGAGAGATGAAGAGAACTTTTCCTGTTAATCTTTTTTATAGGAAACTTTAAGCAATTGTAGAGCCTTATTTGTCCCACACAGGTGCTGTCTGTTCCTGCAGCTCTGTATTTAGCCCAACAAACTGGGTGATTTGCTTGTTTTACCAAATGAAAACTGATTTCCAGTAATGTTTGTGTTGTGGTCTTTGTGTGGGCACTACAGAAATCCAGGGAAAGCACCCTGTGTGATAGACCTGTTTTGGGATGGGCTTTTTTATGGCACCTGTTCTGTCAAGTCTGTCTGTTCTAACAGCAGTGAAGGTTATTTTTTTTCCCTCCAAGAGAGGTTTATGAGGGACTGGGAGCCAAAACCCATCAAGAGTTGGGACTAAAATATGAGTTGTGCCATTGGTCTGAGGGCACACGAGGCATTTCCTCAATGAAGCATCCACAGGAGGAGACCCTATTCGGGTACGTGGCACCAAAAAGCACCACTCTACAGTGGGATCTCTCAGCTGGAAGCTGATGGACCAGGGAGGGAAACCAGCCTGAGGTGGAACATTTGCTCCTCCCTTTGCAGCCACCCCCACGAGCGCCAGCGTCTCCAGCAGCGCTTCCAACCACTCACCCACCGCAGCGGGAGCAGCTGCAGCTTCTAGGGACATGGAGAGCCAGGGACACAGAGCTGCAGCTGTCCTGGCTGGCTCCTGGCTCTCCTGCATCCTCCAAGCCCCCCGGGTGGGAGCCCTGCAGGAGGATGGGGTCCTGGAGAACATCAGCTGGGCTGCCGAGGAAGCCCAGGGCAACGACTCCTCGGAGCACGCCTTCTTCTCTCTGGATTATCAGCACGTCCAGGTCCCCTTTGAAATCACACTCTGGATCATGCTGGCATCCTTGGCCAAGATAGGTGAGGCCTCCTGCGAGGATGAGGAGGGACGGGGAATCTCTGTGGAGGTGGTGTGGCCTTTGCTCCATCTCCGCCCTGGTTTGGAGCCTGAGGTAACGTGCCAAGCCCTCGGAATTTGCCAGAGACGCTGCACAGGTGGAAAATAAGTTGCATTTTAGGTTGGAAATGGTGGGTTTCCATCTAGAAATTCACACCTGGGAGTGCTGTTGCTGTTAGGAGGAAAAATACTGGGTTTCCAGGAGGAGGGATTTGATTTAACTGCAGGACACACCAAGGTGTGTGTTCACCATGACTTCCTTACTCTGTGCGGGTGGTCCACTGACATCTTCATCTTAAAATGAAGATTCCTTATTATTAGAAGAGTGCCCTGTGTCTGGCCAAGGAATAATTCCATCCATGTCCAGGGTGTTACACAGCTAAAGTAAAATCTCTGTGCAAGGTCATCTAAGAAAGATTTAAGTTATGCAAAATATCTGATCTTTTTATATTTTCCTCTGACAAACTGGGCACAGGAAAGTGAAAATTATATATAAATATTTTTCTCCAGGAATTGTCTTCAGTTCTGTTAAATTACTGCTATAAAAGTTATTTTACACCATTTTTTCTTGTATTTCTTTTTCTCAGAATGGAAAAGTCTGTAAGATTGGGTTTGATCAGAATTTTTCAGCTGGAAAGGGTCTTTTTGTCTGACTAATTTCATGCTACATGATGAGACCCTAATTCTAGTTACATGCATGAAGACATAATAATGATCAAAGATTTTTTAAATTTGTTATTCTTATTTTAATTAGGTTTGTTTCAATTACTTTTTCTTTTAATAACTCACCTTGTACTTGTGGTGGTTTTTCTAATGTTGGGTATTGCATGAGACAGGCTTGATTGGACATTTTTTAGCTTTTTAGCTTTAAATGCTAATGGTTAAATACTATTAAAAGTGGACCTGCTTATAATTAATGGGAAGGCTTTTTGTGATTTTTTTTAATGTATAGAATCTGTATTGTGTTTACAATTAGAAGTTACTATTTCTGTTAGTGCTGAAGATGGGCTGCTGACTAGATTATATAATTAATAATTCCAAATAATGTTTTTTTAATGCAGATTATTACTTTTTGATAATTACCTCAATATATCTTTCTAACCTTACACTATGATGAAATGAGGTCTGTACAGACAGTAATTTGAGAAAGTTTGGTATTTTCAGTAATTTTTAGATTTTCTAGCCACTTTCTGAGCAACTTCACCCTCACTGCGTGAATTTATTTGTGCTACTCCGAGGTGTAACCTGCTGACAGTGGGAGCGTGGGGACCTTCTGAGGGTTTGGGCTGGTGAGGTAACACCAGTTTTATCCTTCCGTGCCCTGCAGGGTTCCACCTCTACAACAAGCTGCCTTCCGTCGTTCCCGAAAGCTGTTTGTTGATATTTGTGGGACTCATCATGGGGGGAATCATCTATGGATTAAATGACAGGTCACCACCAGTGATGGACAGCGACATCTTTTTCCTCTACCTCCTGCCCCCCATCGTGCTGGACGCCGGCTACTTCATGCCCAGCCGCCCCTTTTTCGAGAACATCGGCACCATCCTGCTCTACGCGGTGGTGGGGACCATCTGGAACGTGTTTGGGATCGGCTTTTCCCTCTATGGGATCTGCCAGGTGAAAGCCTTCCGGCTGCAGGACGTGTCCCTGCTGCACAACCTCCTGTTCGGCAGCCTCATCGCTGCCGTGGACCCCGTGGCCGTGCTGGCTGTCTTCGAGGAGATCCACGTCAACGAGAAGCTGCACATCCTGGTTTTTGGGGAATCGCTCCTCAACGATGCCGTGACCGTGGTAAGGACCAGCCTGAGCTGGGGTATTTAACCTGCAGAGGATGGTGCTGAGTGATGGGATGGAAAATCTGCAGAAAAGGAGGCTCAGGGAAGACTTTGTTTCTCTCTACAGCTCCTTGAAATGAGTTTGTAGCCAGGTGGGGGTTGGTCTTTTCTCCCAGGGAACAAGTGGCAGGATGAGAGGAAATGGTCTCAAGTGTCACCAGGAGAGGCTTAGATTGGCTATCAGGGAAAATTCCTTCATGAAAAAGGCAGTCAAGCATTGGCACAGGCTGCCCAGGGAAGTGGTGGAGTCACCACACCTGCAAGTGTTTAAAAACCGTGTGGATGTCGCACTTGGGGACATGGTTTAGTGGTGAACATGGCAGTGCTGGGTTATTGGTTGGACTTGATGATTTTGGAGGGCTTTTTCAACCTCAATGATTCTGTGATTTGTTGAGGGAAAAGTCATCAACAACCCCTTTTAGCAGAGGACTCCTGGTCCAGTTCTCTGGCACTGAGGCCCTTGCCCGCATTCAGATGAACTTAGAAGTTTTCAGGTTTCTCTTTGACTCCATATCTGGGGACAGAAATGTCCATGAGGGCCACAGCAGTCCCCTGGTGGGAGCCAGACCTCCTGGGCAGGAGGTGACACCGCACTGGCAGAAATCCCAGCAGTGTATTTGGTGTCATGACCACCATGTCTGGTGAACATCCAGCTAACAGCTGTTTCCCTCTTTCCTTCCCCTCCCAAGGTGCTCTACAAGCTCTTTCGCTCTTTCTGTGAGATGCCGACCATCAAAAGCGTGGATGTTTTTGCTGGAGTTGGAAAATTCTTCGTGGTTGGGCTGGGAGGGGTTTTAGTGGGGCTGAGTTTTGGGTTCACCGCCGCCTTCACCACGCGCTTCACCAAGGACATCCGCGTCATCGAGCCCCTCTTTGTGTTCCTGTACAGCTACCTGTCCTACCTCACTGCAGAGATGTTCCACCTCTCCGGGATCGTGGCGTAAGTGAGGCCCCGCAGCTCCTCTCTCCAGGAAAACTTCCTGCCTGTATTCACTGAAAAATACCCAAAAACATTTTAAAATTTGGAAATCTGTGTGTGACGAGGAGCAGGGCCCTCTCCAAGTGTCACTGTGTTTCCCAAATTGCACAACGATGGCTGGTGGTGGATTTATGTAGGTTATTGAGGGATGTTTGTTTGAGCTCCATGGTTTTTGTTTGGAAAGGCTGGATGTTCCCACAGTGAGATGTCTGGTAGGTTTGGCAGAGCCAGAAGAAGTTTCTCAGCTTATTTTGTTATTTTCCACATGGCCCAGTCAAAAACAACATGGGAAGAGTTACAAAGAGAATTTAGTCAGCTCCTTGGAAAGGTTTGATCTTGGTTTGCAGCACGTCTGTTCTCACATCCCCTTCCCCATCTGCATGTCCTGCCTGGCAGCCCTTGGTGTGACAGAGCAGTGAGTGATGGGACAGGAACTAAGCCTGAAATATTCCTGCTTTTTGGGAGCAGAGGATTCTAATGGAAATCTCTGCTTTGGAGATTCTGACTTGGCTCCAGGAGCTCAGACACAGCTCATGTCTGGCCTCAGGTGTCAACCAACACCTCTGTCTCCAGTAACATTAGGAATCTGCTGGCCAATTTCAGCCAAAGCTGTCAGAGATCATTCAGTTCATTTAATTTTCTTTTAATTGGTTATATCTTTCAATAAAATGAATAATTTTGGGCCAGATTCTTCAGATTTAAGGGACTAATGAAGCTTTGTGCTTACCTTGTTGGACATCTCACTGTCAGAGCAGATGCTGAGACAAAAATAGCCAGAAAGACCCCAATGTTCACCAAAATCTCACCTTGGAAAGCAGAGGAAGAGGAAAACCAGAGGGATCGAGCCCTCCTGTATTGTGTGGGCTGGTATCTATTGAGTGTGGTTCTCCTACCCAAACTGAGTCAGCTGGTGCTGAGGATCACAACCATTTAATATTCCCCCAAAGACACCAAAATGCACCTACCCTGCATCAGTGGCTGCAGCGTAAACAACTGTGCAGCTGATAAGAATGAAGATAAAAAGAAAATAAAAAAATGAAGTGGGCTCCCAGCTCAGCACAGAAGTATCTGGGAGATCTATTTTAAAACTAATGATGTTGCTTTGGATATAAACCATTCCTGTGTCTTGCAGATTTTGTTTCCTCAGCTGGTTAATAGGAGCAATATTTGAGTGTTACTGAAAACAATTCCAGCTCTGGGAATAGGTAGGAAAAGCCTATTTATTGGAGTGCAAGACAGAACAGTGAAATAAATATGCTGCATAATCATCGTGGAGCAGAAAACATTCAATCCTAATGGTGTCTCCTTCTATCAATCACAATCTGCTGTACCCATTATGGAACCCATTTGCTGTTCTTTTGAATAATGCATTTTTTTCTAAAGCAAAACAATGGCAAAGGCAGCTGATTCCTGCACTGTACCCTTCTAATTGCCAAATTATAAATGCCTGTCTTATAGATCTGGAGTTCAAACAATTCATTCTGTTGTGGCCAGGGAATACTGTATTATAAGAAGCAGATTTTGGCAGTTTGTTTCTTTGAAAAATAATTTGATTGCCAAAAAAATCAATTCTACATGCTCCAAAAAAAAAAAAAATCTGAATACAGCTCAGTCTGTGAAACTGTTCTGCAAATGGGTTTTAGTTTGATTTTTTTCCTTTCTTATTCTCTTTTTCCCTGCCCCTTGCCTTGGTGGCAATGTCCATCTTTAGCCAGGACAAGACAAGTTTATTCTCTTTCTGTGACCCTGCTGTGATCCCCTGTCTGTTCTCCAATAAGCATTCCCCCAAACCACAGCTCTGGAAGTTACTTGCCCATAAATACTTGGATTTCTTAGTTTTTAACTGTAACTATATTCCCCACTATTTATTGAGGCAGACACAAAAATGGAAGAATTTTTTTTTTTTTTCGGTCTGTGGTTCAGTCCCTGTTGCTCTTTCTGGCAAAGCAGGTCAGACCTAAAAAGGATAAATCAAACCAGACCACTATTAGACTATTTTTATGTACTGGTACATTTTCATATGAGATGAAAGATGTGAGCTCAAACATTTGGTGAAAAAGGGACTTGAATCTTGGTCTCCTGCTGCTGGATAACAGAGGATCCCATTCCTCAGCAAAAGCATTGTGACTTTCCTGATTCTGACCTTTCCTATCCTCTGTTTTTGCCACAAATCCTCTCCCTAAAGCCCAGTTTTAAATTCAAACAGACCCAAATGTTTGTGTCATCGAAATAATGCGAAATGTTAGTGAAATTCTGGGGTTAAACAGGGTATTTTCAGTGCAAAGCAGTAATTTCCTGGCAGTTCTCTGAGCATCTCTTCGCTGATAGTTCTGGATGAGCCACCACCTCTCTCAGCACCTTTGTTTGGGTCACTTACCTGTCCTGGTCACAGCAGGTGTGACCAGGTCACACCCAGAGCCAGGGACCAGCCAAGGATCTGCTTCTCTGTTGGCTTTTCTGTGATCCAACATCGTGATGTTCCCTGTGGAAGTGGTTTTCAGTGCAATAAAAACATGGATGGCCTTACCAAATGGCACTGGAAGTCACTTCTTGGAAATTTAAAGCCCTTTTTCCATTCCTGCTGCAATATTTAGAACAAAAATGTTTTGGTCCAGATTAAAATATAAAAAACGGAGCTTCAGCACTTTGAGTGCTCAATTGTTTTGACCTTCTAGGATTGCTGGCCTGAAAATGTATTGATTTTTGACCTCCTGGGATTGCTGGCCTGAAAATACATTGATTTAAAAAGCAGATGAATTAGGCTAATGCCATGTTCCCTGGAACTTGAAGAACCAATTATCCATGAAAAATTGCCAGGCAATTGCAAGGTCAGAGTTTGGCAGAGTTAAAGAACTGGAAACTGTGTGTGGGGATGGGAAGAGTTGGGTGTTAGTTGGAGGTGTTGCTTTGTGCAAAATGCAACAGGTGATGAATTGTTCACCTGTTAAAATCCAGATTTGGACAGTTTGGGCAACCTATGAAGTATTTTATTGTCCTAGTGGTCCTGATACTCTTGGCCTGAGGTAGGAAGTGAATCAGCCCTCAGTGAAATGTCTGCAAACATCCAAAACTTGATGAAACCCACTTTTTCCATAACTGATGTGTTGATTTTCTGCGTTAAAGTAGAAAAACATGTTTTTCTTTTCATATTTCAAACATATTTATTTTCCATTGTTTATTTTCCACTTCCTCAGCATCATTTCCTGTGCCATGGGCATGAAGCGTTACGTGGAGGCCAACATCTCCCTCAAGTCCCACACCACAGTCAAGTACTTCATGAAGATGTGGAGCAGTGTGAGCGACACCCTCATCTTCATCTTCCTCGGAGTTTCCACCATCGGAGAGAACCACGAGTGGAACTGGCCCTACATTTGCTTCACGGTTATTTTCTGTCTCGTTTGGAGGGCACTTGGTAGGGGAAGCTGTAGATCTTGGTTTTTCATGTATGTTATTGTTTATGGGAGTGAGGAATGAGATTCCATTAGATGAGAGGGTGCTCTGCCCCTCCATCATCCTTTTCTGCTTGTTCTGCGGTGTGATCATTCCAGATGGGAATGCTAAGACTGGACTGGGACATCCCAGCCAATGCTTCCTGCTCCTCCATCTCACTCAATTCCAAATCTTACATTTTGCTGCAGTTCCCTGCTTTGTGCACTCACTGGTGCTGGATAGAAGCTCTCATGAGATCTATTTTATCAATTTCCCTTTTTTTCCCAGATCTTCCTTTACCCTCCTTCATTGCCACGATCTCCTCTTCCATTTCAGTGGTTTTTAGTCCCTTGGTATTCTCCCAACAGGAGGGAATCTGTAGGTACATACCTTGGGGTGAGAGATCCATGAAAATGCTCTGAATTTAAGGGATTTAATTCATTACAAGCTGGTGTACAGCAGCATCCTTCACTGGGAAGCTGGAGGAACATTCCAGTAGCTGTCCTGGGTAGACAAGATTTGGGACCTAAACTGTGAGGATGCTCAAGAATACTCAAGAATTTCAGGTCAGGGTTGAGAGTGGCAGAATTAGGGAATTGCTGAGGTTGGCAGGGGCCTGTGGAGATCATCTGCTCCAACCCCCTGCCCAAGCAGGGGCAGGCAGGCAAGACTGTGTCCAGATGGCTTTTGGTTATCTCCATGCATGGAGAGTCTACAGCATCCCTGGAAAACCTGTCAGGGTGTGTGACCAACCTCACAGCAATAAAGAGACCCAGGCTTGGTGATAATGAGGAGCAAGGCAGGAGAATACTCTCCTGATAACTGATCTCTGCAGTTTCTTTAGCCACAATTACAGTGCAAACCCAAGTCCTGGTTCCAGGATTCCCTGGGATCCCATTTTCATGCACTGAAAATGACCAGAAAAAAATAGATGTGCTGTGTTTCCATTCTCCTCAGCTGCATCTTGTGCTGATTCCGTGCTGGGAGAGGCTGGACCTCCGTTCCTCTGACAGTGTTTGGCACCTAATGAGTGCAGAGTGCCTCAGTTATGGGTATTTTTATATCTTAACAATATTTGTGAAAATAACAGTGCGCATTTTGGCAAAGAATTCGAGAGCTTAAAAACGTTCAACAGGATTTATGTTTGCAAACCAGTAAGTCAAGCAGTGAACTCAAATTTGACAGACACTGCAAGAAATTGTTTAAATAGGTTAGGCCATGATTAGCAGGGCAGAGCAGAATGGGGTTTATTAGCTGTTAGGACATGCCAAAGTTTGTTTTAATAACTGTGCACCACACTTGGAAATGTGCTCATTAGTCAGTTTTTTGTACATTCAAGTGTTTTATTTCCATTAAGTGGTTTCTCTTAAATTATTTGCTCAGATGAAAGGAGCTCTCAGGGAGTTTGATTTTTTTTTTTAGTTCAAAAATTCTTCATTGCAAGATATAAGAACATTGCAATGCTACAAAAGTACCCCAAGAATCCCCTAAGCACAGCCCCTCTGAGAGCAGCTTAAATTATGCAGCACATTATTAGGGAAGGGCTCAGGCTGCAGTGACCCTTTTCCAGTCAAAATCTCCCTGGAATTTAATAAGAACACACAAACCAGGGCTGGAAATTGTCTGAGTGCTCCTGAACAGGGTGTTCCTGTCCTGCAGCACCTTCCTGGGAAGCTGTCAGGGAGCTGGGAGGGTGAGAACTGGGAAGGGGCTGCACCAAGCCAGACTGGGAAACTCCTGCCTTGGAGGTGGTGGTTGAGATTAGACCTTGGCCTGCTCAGAGCCAGCCAGCAGCTCTGGATTAATTAATAATTAATTAATAGTTGGATAATAGGGAAAATTTCTACACGGAAAGCGTTGCTAAACATTGGAACAGGCTGCCCAAGGCAGTGGTGGAGACAGGAGCCCTGGAAGTGTTCAAAAAAAATGTGGGTGTGGCACTTGGGGACATGGGTTAGTGGTGGCCTTGGCAGTGCTGGAGGAATGGTTGGAGCTGATGATCTTGGAGGGCTTTTCCAATCTTAACAATTCTAGGATTCTAGGATTCTGGAGGTACTTGAGGCACTGATCCAGAAAAGGGAGGTACCCTCACATTTCATTGCAGGAATTGGGGATTTTTGGGTGGGCAGTGCTGGGATTGGTGTGTAAACTGTGCCCCAGTCCTTCACAGAACACTCTCAGTGCTTTAAATGTTTGAGAAATGATTCTGCTGAAACCTGGGGAATTCCTTTGGTATGAGGAAGATCATCTAAAAAGGAAAGTAGAGCCCTTGCATGGCAGCACTGGGGCTCTGCTGGTATCCAAGCCCTGGGGAGATTTCCTCCTGCTCTTTCCCAAGGTATCTGCAGGAGAAAATACATTCTGCTCAGAATGATTAATTGGATGTCATCTCTTGGAGCAAACTGGTCTTGAATTAGTTTAGGGAATGCTAATAATAATTTATGAGGAAGGATTAAATTAAGACAAAGGCCAGGATATCAGCTCAAGTAAATTTTGTTCCTTTAAATCATCGGCACTGCCTGAGCTATAGAGTAGGGGTGGATGTGATCTGAGGGAGGCTTTGTTTTATTTATTTTTTAAGTTGCAAAGAACCTTGACACCCAAGTGCTTCCTGTCTGCTGGTCTGGGCACCAGTTCTGCAGAGCTCCAGAGGTGGGGAAGGTGCCACAAGTTAACTCAGTTAACTGAGTTCCCTGTTCCCAAACATCCCCAGCTTTTTGTTTTCTTCACACTCCTCCAATGTACAGTAAAAGTTCACCTATTTTTAGCTGGAGGTGTGTGGGAAGATGTTTGATATGTACATAATAAATGCACTGCTTTTATTTCTTTTACAAACACCCTCTAGAAAAGCAACAGTGCTGTGGCTCCAGCTAATTCCTAACAAAAGTCAGTGACAGGAGGTGCCATCAGTTCTCAAAATGGCTGTTAATCTTTGGGAAATGGGATGTTTATCACATCCATCGGGATTGAAATCACGGCCTACTGATTTAAGGCCTGACTTTTTGTACCTTTCTGCATCTGTTTGTGCATTTGCAAATGGCTGTAAATCACAGCAATTGCTGTGTCACCTCACATGGTCTTCAATTTGTACAGTATAAATCTGAGGGAAAGAAATAACATTAACACAGGTGGAATATAGCTACTTATCCAAGCTACTGCTTGGAAACTTTGGCAAATAGGAGGGCAATTTGTGGTTAAGTTGTTGCTGTTGATTTTCCTCAGAAGCATTTGTAACCTCAGCAATTCAGTCATTTGTTAGCACCAATTAGAACAAATCAATTAATATTTCAGGACTGTAGCCAGTCAATATTTGTAATCTCTCAAATTAGAAATATGTTGGGAATAAAGTTTTATCTGGACAAAGCAAATTTCAACCTGTTGGATCAGACTGGAAGAAAAGTTCTCCAGTGGCATATTGGAATATACCCCCTTGTGCCCTGGCTGGTTCCTTGTAGTTGGTGTTTACCAATTCCATGATGTTTTACTGGAAAATGTAAGATCATGAGTTTTCTCTAATTGTTCTGTTTGACTGATGTGCCTCAATCTGCCTTCCTGCTTTTCAGGGGTTCTTGTGCTGACTTTCTTTGTGAACAGATTTCATGTGAACACCATCACCAGTAAGGACCAGTTCATCATTGCCTATGGGGGGCTCCGAGGGGCCATTTGCTTCTCTTTGGTTTTCCTGCTGCCTGACTTCCACAGGAAAAAGCTCTTCATTGCAGCAACAACTGTTGTCATCCTCTTCACCGTGTTCGTGCAGGTAAACCCAGTATTGGGCACAGACTCGGGGTTAGGTCCCCTCCAGGAGTCTGCTGGAGAAGGTTCCTCTCCCTCATGCTGGGGCTGTAAGTTCTGGTGCTCCAACACTGAGTTTTAAGGAATTGTGGTGCTCCAGGGCCCGGGAGGAGCAGCAGCTCTCAGCATTGCTGTGACATCTAGTGGTAAAACCATTCCTGCAGCTTTCTGTGGCATCAGGGTCTTGGATGTCTCCCTGCTCTTCTCTGACCAGCAGCAAGTCTCTAAGGGCTTCTCTAAAATACAGCTCTTAGTTCATCTGGCAAACACAGCCACATTTGAAGGAGGCTGTGGTGGAAAAATCAGGGTTGTCTGGTGCTGGAGTGAGCAATGCTGATGTCCACCTGCTGTTTATCCCAAAAAGTAGAGTGGGCCTCCACAGGACTGAAGTGAGTGGGATGTGGAGGTTTGGGAAAGATCTCATGTAGAAAAACATCCTGTGAGCTCCTGGTCAAGGACATGAGGTCCATGAGGAGCTGCTGACCAGGAGCAGGGGAGTTTCTGGGCCTTTGGGAGATGGTGGCTCGTGGTGGCAGCTGCCAAGTGGCCTCGTGGCTGAGCATCACCCTCAGAGCAAACTCCTTCTGCTTTTCCTGACTGAACCCCTCAGTGGGTGTCGCGCACTGGGACCATGTGGAGGGTTGGGGTAGATTTTGCTTCCCCACGTCCACCTAAATCCTCCTCCTGAGCTGGAGAAGCGGTGGAGGATGGATCAGAGCGTGTTGTGCCAGTGGGATCGGAGCTGGGAGCCGCAGGGCAGTGGGACTGGGCACAGCTTCAGCCTGAAAGGAGAGAGCAGGGGCCACCCCGGCAGGGGGATGTGCTTAGGTGGAGCTTGACAAGTTTTAAGATGCAAATGTGGGTGAGAAATTGAAAAGCCCCGGTCCCCAGGCACGTCCGCTCACGCAGAGCCTCACACAAAGGTTGTTCTGAGGCAGCAGCTCCAGGCCTCGGGAAATCCTTCCCGTGGCCAGGAAAGGGCTTTTGTGTAACCTCACAGCTCAGCTGGTGATGTCATCCCCGTGCAAAAGAGTTAAACAGGGTCCCCGTGTCACCGGGGAGACTCCCTGACCTTCAGCCATGCAGGAACACTGTGTCTGCAGAGGGGCTGTGCTGGGGGACCTGCAGGGCCACGACAACAACAGGGGGAGGGAAAAACCAGGAAAATTACTTAAAACCTGAGGCAGAAAGATACTGCTGGAGCTCAGCACAGAAAAAGGTGGGTAAATGTAACAGAACCTTCAAAAACATGGGTTTGCAAATCGAGTTTGTGGTGCTGCTGCCAGACACATCGATGGGTGCGTTATTGGAAATATTTTTACCATCCTAGCATCTTTTATGGTCACTCTGTCTGGAAAGGGCAAGAGAAATATTGGCTGTGAAACAACTTCTGTGCATAGCAGACATTTTTGTTCTTGTTTTCTGCACAATGTTTTCTCTATATTCACAGTGATCTCAATATAGGCTTGTTGGGGAGTGTCTGTGTTAAATGGGACAGAAACCAAGGCAGAGGTGATTTGGGCCCTTTTAGGCTGGTTTGGGCCATCTTGTCAGAGCTCAAACCCTCCAAATCCTATGATTCCCTTGGAAATCCTGCCCCTGCTGGCTGGAAACCCTTGTGCCACAGAGGAATGACCACCCCTCGGGCAGTTGGGCTCGGCCACCCGTGGCTCTATCAGTGCATTCCACAAGCCAGGAAACTCCTCTCTTTTGGTCTTCCTAACCCAGTTGCATAAGGCTCTTCCCACAACAAGCCTGGTTAATCATTTTGAGAAGGTTGACTGAGCCATTGTCAAGCCCTCAGTGCTTCCAAGCAGGCTGGATATGTGCCACGTAGACCAGGAAGTTCTCCAGGGAGCTCTCTGGGCTTGTCTGGAATGTCACAAACCCTCCCTCATTGTTCTGCCTCTTGGTGTGGTTTTAAAATCAAATACTGCTGGAACTTCACTCTCTCAACTTAGTGGCCCCTGACCTCTGCCATGAAATTCTGAGCAAATGTAATAATTGTGAAGGGGGGAGGTTGTTTGATGCCTGCACTGTCCCACTGGATTTCTGGAGGTGGAAAATGTTGTGTGAGCTGTGACGGAGCTGTCAGACACTCCCTGGGATGAGTTATCCCTGGTGGGTGGAGGAGCTGCACAGGGGACCTGCAGGTGTGCTGGGAAATGATCTGTGGCCTGGAATGACACATGGGATTCCCATAACTGTCCCAAATGCTGCTTTAAAATGGAAACAACTGCGGCTTATTATCCAGGAAGGCAAGAGGCCAAATTGCACAGCCTCTGCTTAATTTTTGTAATATCTGTTATTCTGGAATTTGTGAGTTCTGTGTTATTGACTCTGAATAGCGACACATTTTTTATTGCTATTAGCTATTAAAATGACACATTAATTGTTTCTGCAATTAAAAATGTGTTCAACTCTCCTCCATGCCAGCATTTGTGACATTCAGAAGTCATAAACATCAACTACTCCATCATTTTTGCTGTAAAGATGTCCTAGAAAAGTCATTTCATGCGGAAGCCGGACTAAGAAACACACCACAGCAGCATTTCAGTTCTCTCACGAGGCTTAAAGGATATTAAAACTTTTCCTTGACCCTTCCCACCAGGTGGATGCTTTGATTAGGAAACTTAGCCACTGGCTGGCCATCAGAGCTCGCTGGAGTAATGGTGTGTGACACACAGTGCTTAAGGAGTGAGCAAACAATTGCTGGCGGAGGCTCCGTGCTGAGAAATCTCAAGGATTATCCCCATTTCAGGCATTTGAACTTGGATCGTTTCAAGCCCCTTTCCATCTGGGAGGCCATGAGCAGCAGCAAACCACAGGCTTGACCTTGGAATTATTGGTTGGCTTTTTGTGGTCTCGGAGAGGCCGGAGGAGGCAAGCGGAGGTTTCTTCCCCCTGTCCTGAAGCTTCTCTGTGAATTCCTGTTGACAGGTTCCTACCAGGAGCAAACAAAGTGTTTGAGGTACACCTGGGAGAACAATTTCTAGTCTGTTGAATCTTCTTTTTTATT
Source organism: Ploceus nigricollis (assembly GCA_013399945.1). NCBI lineage: Eukaryota > Metazoa > Chordata > Aves > Passeriformes > Ploceidae > Ploceus > Ploceus nigricollis. The sequence continues at coordinate 260,369 of VXBC01004953.1, read as the reverse complement.
TATTTCTAGTCCTGTTGAAGCTTTGCAGGAAAGCAGGGCAGGTGAGGGAGGCTGCTCGAACACCAGAACAGGGTTGCTGTGGCTCAGCCCCACGCCGGTGGCTTTTGTTCCAGTGCAGGAAAATGGGGTGTGAGGAAAGGCTGATTTCTGTGTCGGTGGTTACTCTGCAGGGAATGACCATCCGGCCCCTCGTTGACCTGTTGGCTGTCAAGAGGAAAAGGGAGAGTGCTCCCACCGTGGGAGAGCAGATCCACATTCGGGTAAGTGGAGCATCCATCAACACACAGCCAGAGCATTCTGACATCTCCTGGAGTGTGTGTGTCTCCAGGGACCCTGCAGATCTGCAGTTTTACCCAAATCCTCTGCAGGTCAGACCCTTTCCATGCTGGAAGTCCTTTTCATCTTCCTAACCATGGGGTTTTATTGCATTGGAAGAGCAGCCAACAATCAGGCTGATGCAACATAAGGTAGTGCACAAACATGAGAGAAAAAGATGATTTCTTGCCCAAAACTTTAAGCTCTGACCTAACTCAAATTTCTCTGGTCTCTGGAACAAGAGAAAGAAAGAAAATGAGGTTTGGTTGCTTTCAGGATCAGGAATTCCATGTGTTCTCCAGTCCTATCACCACCACTGCTTTGGATAATTTTGCAGAAAAATGAGGAAAGGGAGGATAAGGTTGGTGCTATATTGGAGGGAACCTCTGAAGTGCACCATCCCTGGAATTATTCAGGGCCAGGCTGGATGGGGATTGGAGCCACCTGGGATAGTGGAAGGTGTCCCTGCCCATGGCAGGGGCTGGAATGAGATGAGATGTAAGGTCCCATCCAACCCAAACCATTTCATGATTCTACATCCATAACTCAAAGGTGAGATTTCAATCCCCTTGTTCTCACCACCCAAATGTTGGTATTTGTAGGCATAGAGGACTTCAGGGAGAGGCTCAGCTCCATGAGATCAGCTGCTCTCCCACTCAGCTGAGCCTTTGCATTTGCATCTGCATCCAATGGAAAATTAATATATTTCTGAATCTAATTGTTCAGTCCCAGCCATGTGTCTGTGGGTATGGCTCCTTCAGGAATATTATTGTCATTGTTTCTTTAGCAATAAAGCCATTGGGGCTGAGGACATTTGTAAAACCTTTTTGGCATCCTCACAATGGGGCTGGACTGCAGGGCTTTGTCTGAGGTTAACACAACAGCTCAGGAGGCTGAGGAGCTTTTTCCAGTCATGAACAGAGAAGACTTTGTTCTTTTGTTAGGGTGTGAATGGTAAATCATCTCAGAAATGTGTTTATTAGGAGGTGTGAGCTGAAAATGGCCATGCACCAATTAAGTTGAGAAGGTAAAAATGCATAGTTGGAAATCAGGGATGCAGAAGCCAGAAGCAGCTTTCTTCCTCAAATTTATTTTGCCATCTGGATAGCTGGGATATTCTTGCTCGTAGGAGTGATGATCAGAGTGTGTGAGTGTAATTCCAAAGAATCAGAATAGATTGGGTTGGACCTTAAAACTCATCTCATTCCACCCCTTGCCATGGGCAGGGACACCTTCCCTTATCCCAGGTTGCTCCAAGCCCTGTCCAGCCCAGCCTGGGACACTCCCAGGGATGGGACCCTTCAGTGCTTCTGCACTGTTGTGTTTGTGGAGCACACAGCTGCCAACAGCCATGTGAGGGCACTAAACCCACACCAGGCTGCAGGGCTGAGCCAGCTGCTCTGAAACTTTTCTATCTCTGACTCCCCAAAAAGAATTTTTAAAAAAATTTAGAGCTGTAGAAAATTCCAGAGTCATCGGTGCCTGAGTGTGGAGGGCAGCAGAGCAGAGCCCTCTCCCAGTTTAGAGATGCCATTAGGAGGGAAAGCAGATTGGGAAATTACAGGGATTTCACTTTGAGGTGGAAAACCCAACCAGGCTGGGATTTTTAATAAAATTTTAAACAATAATAATGTATTTATATAAAGTATGATATGATGATTTTATTTAGTGGGAACTGTCTGGGGGAAGGCAGTATTTATTATTCAAGATTAACATTTATGTGTTACCTACATTTATATCCTGAAGATGCTGATTTCCTGAGACAAATTGTCCTCAAAAACCCCAAAATGAGCCTTTTCTGCTGGTCAACTGCACGAGGGCAGAACATGGGAGCCATCAGCCCTCCTGTACCTCTCACAGAGAGCAGATTCATGGCCCTCAGCATTTATTCTCTGCTTGCCCACACCTGAAAGCAAACCACTCATTGTACTCCAGCACCAATGGATGAGTGGATGGAGAATTATCCCAGTGCCTTCTCTCCTTGTTTCCCAGCTCCATAACCCGAGCTGGAAGCATCCCCTGTTGTGTGTTGTGGCTTTTGATGTTTGCTGGCTGGGTCCATCACGTATGCAACCGGTGCAGAGTGAAATCCTCTCTCCTCTTTAGTTCCTAGATCATTTGCTGGCTGGCATTGAAGATATATCTGGACACTGGGGACAGTATTACTGGAAAGACAAGTAAGGATTTGTCAAAATACAACTGTGTACACGTGTAGGAAAAAAAGGAGATTGGTTTCTATTCCCAAAGTTTCCGTTGTGGGCAGCTGGGTCTTGTTCATCCTCGTGGCATGAGGGAGGTGACAGAGGGGCAGCTTTTCCTTGTCCAAGGGGCCACCAGGTTTTCAGGGCACTTCCCTGCTTGCAGACACCTCTTTTGCATCACCCAAAAAAGATCCTTTCTCCTCTCCTGTTGTGTTTGTCCCTTCTTGCCCAAAGAAATCTGCTGGAAGTGCCATGGCCATGACATGCAGCCTATCCCAGGCTGTGCACAGTTAACATTAAAGAGCTGAGTTTGCAGCACTGCTTGTTGTGGACTGAAAATACAGAGGATCTCAACAGATTTCTGTTGCAAAGCATTCGATTTTCATTAAATTCTGGGAGTTTGTACATTTTAAAATTTAAAAAAATGCATCAGGATTTAAAAAAAATACAAATACCATAAAATATACTAAAAAGACTATCTACCAGGTTTAACTCCTTGGTGGTCCAGACACAGATGCAGCTGGTAGAGATTTTTTAGGAATGGCCATGCTTGGAAGTGCCACTAGAGGGTATGGGAGACACTGCTGCTGAGGAGCATCCTGGCTCCTTGTGAGCAGATCTTAGAGAGATTGATGATCTCAGAGGTCTTTTCCAACCTAAATTATTCAACGATTTGAGCAGAAAAGAAGAGGAAATGGCTCAAGAGGGAATCTGGAAGTGTTGAAATCTGTGGCTACTGCAGATGTAGCACTTCTAGAAGAGTTCATGATATATCTGGCGCTTTTGGGGAGTTTTTATTGTAATTAGTGAAGTTTTAATATTTTGATTCATGTACTGTAATGCAGAAATAATTAGGGACTGACCTCTTGGACCATCAATTTCTGAGGAGGAGTTAATGGGATATAATGGAATTTGATGGAATACGGGGCAGTCGTGGGCTATCACCCTGCTGCCTTGCTCAGGTCTGTTGGTGCTGGGGAGTCAGGGGAGAGGCTAAACCCATCTCATTTTGTTCTCCAACAGGCTGGAATATTTCAACAGCAAATACCTGCAGAAGATCCTGCTCAGGGAGTACGACCAGCCCAAGTCCAGCATCGTGCTGCTCTACGAGAAGCTGGAGCGCAAACACGCCATCGAGCTGGCCCAGGCTGGGCAGCTGGGCCACGGCCTGGCCCACCCCTCCTTCCTGTGAGCAAACACCAGCTCAAACTCAGCACCTGGGGGCTAAAAGTGATGGGATGGACGAGCATCACCCAGCACTGATGGTGGCACATGGAGGGCCACCTGTATCCCCACGAGTTACAGGGAAATGGTGCTCTGAGGAAGAGGCTGATGCCCAGTTTTGGATGGGTTTGCACTGTTCAATGTTCTGAATGGCCACTTCAGACCTCACAGATGGTTCTGCTCTGCCACAGCTCCCCATGGCTCTTTTATCCACCAGGGAGCATATGGACAGCCCAGCTCTGATGCAAATGCCAAATTCCTGCTTTGCTGTGAGCTCCATCTGCAGAGATGAGCTGTTGGCCATGTTGGCTGTGGTGGGATCCCAGAGGGGCACTGAGATTTGGGGATACATTTCTTGTGCATCTTCCAAAATAAGATGTTCTGCTTTTCTTTGCAGCAGCAGCGACAGGACTGTCATAACAGACCAAAAATTGGAGGACACTCCAAATCCTGATGTCCTGGACAACATGCAGGAAATATTGGCCAGGAACCTGTACCGGATCAGGAGGACGGTATAACTTTTCCCTCCATCCATATTTTAAGTGTCCAATAACACAAATTTCCTCGGTTTTCCGAACAGCCTGAGCAGATGTTATGAATATTTCCATAATTACCCAGGATGTCTCTTTGTGAGGAGAGAATAGTTGGCTGTGTGGAGCCAGATCCAGTTTCCAAGTCAGTGGCACATTTCTGTTTGCTGCCTGACAGCTTTTGAAAGGTTCACCCAGTCAGCCTATAATTTCATGGAATATTTTCGGCATCGGTACCCGGCAGGGAAAAGGAGAAAGGAGGAGCACGTGGAACTTCAGGCACTGGGTTAGCAGATCCAGCAGCAGATCTAGGGCAGAGCAGGGATGGGGTTATCCTCATGGTACATTTTTCCCCATGGATGAGAGTTGTGAGTGGGAATTAATCTGCAGAGCTTTTAAATCCACCCAGCAGTTTTGCAATGGAACTGGTCCCAGGTGGTTAAAGGGCATAAACCCTTTATACCCATAAACTTGCTGCTTACAGAATCATGGATCACGTCTGGGGTTTCACACAGCACCTGGAATTGCTGTTCATAGGGAGACTTAGCCTTAAAATCCACCTAAGCCTTTGTTTTATGGATTACACACAAAACATGGAGTCCTTAGGGGTGGGGCTGGTGTGGGCAGCTCAGCACAGAGGGATCAGCCTCCCCCTCCTGTCCCTTTGCTGAGCTGAGGGAAACAATGGGATAAGACTGGGAGGAAACCTGTGGACATGGTGGAGGGATGAAGATGAAGGCACAGCTCCAGTTTGAGCTTAGTCCTGCATTAATCCAGCCTAACCCCTTGCAGAGACAGCATTATCCCAGCTCCCACTGGTGTTAGTGGGAGATTTCAGCTTGGCTGTGTGGTGGCTTTTGAAGGAGGATTTATGGTTCCCATTGTCTGCATGATTTATGTGGGAAGGTGGGGTTAATACAGAACATTGGGGGCTGAAGCTGTGAAGGCACCTTGAGCAGAGTCACTGCACTCGTTCTGTCACCTGGATACCAGGTGTAACTCAGTCCTGTCATTCAGGGATTTCTTGGGTGACTTCACATAAAAAAAGCAGAGTTTGGAGTCCATCTCCCTTCTCTTTCCATGCCCACCTCTCCTGAATCAGTGTATGCCCGTAGCTGGGCGGGATGGCTGCAGGGGGAGGAGGCTCCTGGAGGAGGCCAGGGATGGTCCCGTGTCCAGCAGCCTCCGTGTGTCCCCTGCAGGGCCCGGCGTACAACAGGCACACCCTGCCCGGGGACAGCGAGCCCACGGAGCACGCCAAGGAGATCCTGATCCTGCGGCACAAGAGCCTGCTGGTGGAGGTGGCCGGGAGCGACACCTGCAGCTCCAGGAAGGAGGTGAGAGGGAGCGCTGGCATGCAGGAGCAGGCACAGGCTGCTTTCCCCACAGCCTGGTTATTGCTGATGGTGTTTCCTTCGAAAGACAAATCTTGTTATTTTAACTCAAAAAAAGGTCACAATCCCAAATCTCGTTCCAATGAGTAGGAAAAATACCAAGGGAAAAACTCCCCAGCCCAGCTCCTGGCAAAGCAAGGAGCCATCCTGAGCACAGCCCTGTTCAGTGCTTTGTGAGCAGAGACTTCCACCCGTGCTGGCAAAGTTCTTTACTGAGCAAATGTCACTGACTGGGCTTCACTCTGTAGATCCTGAGGTCTGGTTTTCCCATGTTTTCTTTTCTGAGAGATTTCATCAAAGACAGGAATTTGTCTCCCCCCATTGTTAGTGGCCCGGAGTGTAAATATTTGAAACTTCTTGGTGTTTTTTTCCCCCCAACTCTTTTGAAAGGACAGAAGCATTTTTGTAATCTTTCTTATGATGATTCTGGGGGCGAGTTCTTTGTTTTTAAACACATCTAGTTCTGGGCAGGCTTGAAAGAAGTAAAATAGAGGGAAGTTTTGCTTAGAGTATTCCTGTGAGAAACAAAAATTTTTCCAGTTTACTGCTTGCATAGCTCTGTGTTGGTTTATGTTCTGAATCAGAGGAGAAACGGGGTTAATACAATGTCTGTGCCTGGTGAAGGCTTTTGCTCTTTGGAGATTGGTGAGAGAAGCTGGGCCAACATTTAGCTATGGAAAAGAAAGGCTTCCAGGAATGATGCATGAGGAGCAGGCTTGACTTTTTCAGTTTCTCCCATCCTCTGTAACTCTTTAAAGGAAAAGCATTTAACCCTTGTCATATTTTGCTCCCAAATGCCCAGGTCAGCAGCAGTGCAGAATCACAGAACATCCAGAATTGGAAGGGATCCACGAGGATCACTGAGCCAACTCCTGGCTCTGCACAGGACAGCCCCAAGAATCCCACCCTGTGCCTGAAAGTGTTGTCCAAACATTCTTTGAGCTCTGGCAGGGTTGGTGCTTGAGCCACCTCTAAATTTCACTCACTTCTCCGAATTTTCAGTTTTGATGGCTTGAGCTGGAGCACTGTCCAAGTGTGAGCTGTGATCTCTAGTCTGAGCAGCCAAGCTCCATCACTGATGAGAACAAAATGACCTTTTAGAAAGAAATAAATTACCCTTCCCTATTTAGATAGTAATTTTCCATGACAGCACAAGAACTTGGGAGTGCCATGGACTTTTTTCCACTCCAGTTTCCTTGTGGAAGTGCCAATCATGGAGGAGCCCACCGAGAGCGGCAGCGCGGCACCAAACGCTGCTGGTGCTCAGCCCTTCCTTCCCAGAAAGGTGTTCTGGCTCTTGAAAACAACTGAAAAGATTTAATTTGATCATTTACATGCTGATTGGTGCTTACAATTCAGAATAGATAGGCAAGAACATGGCATGTTCCTGTAGAACATTTGGTATAATTAAACTTCAAAAGAGCAACATCAAACTCCGGCTGATTTTGAGCACGACGTTCCCTACTTTAAGGATATTTGACTGTTAACTCTTGTGCTCCTGCTTTCCCCTTCTCTGCTGCATTTGGTGGGAAATTCAGGAGCTTTGGGAAGGCTGTTTCTCCTGTTCCTTTGAGTGCTTGCAGCTGGGCTTTGGGGGAACAGAGTAGTTTTTGGGGAATTGCAAAAGCAGTAGGATTCACTGTGTCTGTGCTGACTCGTGGATGATGGAAAATGCCCTCTGAGGGTGGGAAGTGTCCTGTGCATTTTGGAAAATGCCAATTTGATGCTGAATACTGACTGTTGTGTCATTGTTGGTGCTGCTCACACTCCTTCACTGCAGCCACCTTAGCTTTGTGCCAGGCCAAGGGAAGCAGATGTAAATCCCAGAATAGTTTGGGTAGGAAGGGACCTTAAAGATCATCCAGTTCCAACCCCCTGCCATGGGCAGAGACACCTTCCACTAGATCAGGATGTCCTGTTCAAGCTGGGAGATGATAGTAAATACTGGGAGCTGATCCCAGTGACACCTGTAAGGGTGGCTCTAACCCAAGAACCATCCCTCAGTGCCCAAAAGGACAAGCCAGGCCTGTTTTGTGTCTCCAGCAGCTTTTCTGCTAATTTTTAAGAATTTACTTAAAATTATTTTACCTCATTTACTGTGAACAGAAATAAAATGATGCCCCAAAGTGATGGGATAATGCTCTAACAGAGCCCTGAAATATTAACACCATATTAATTTTATATATATATAATATTATATAATATTAAGGAGGGTGGGTGAATGCTGTTACTTCATGCTGTAGGAGGACAGATTGCAGAATTTGTCAGCAGAAAGAAGGAACACTGTGCTAAAAAGTAGATTTTAGCCTATTATAAGCAGCTCAGTACTTACCAGTTTTTGGGAAAAAAGCAGCTACTCATGTTTCTTCCATGCCAAATTGAAAAGAAAATGGCATTTTCCTGATTAAAAAAAGCAATTAATGAAAAATGTCAATAGTGTTAGAGATTTTTCTGATTGTCAGATATTCCATCTTTTGTAGTCCCCCAGGGAAGGGTTTGGCCTTCCAGGTTTTGAGTCAGCAAGAAAAACTTGGATGCTGTTGCTCCGCACGTTTTTCTATTTCACATCTCACCACGAGATGGAAGCATTACAACTGTGTTTGCAACCCCAACTGGAAATCCAGGGACGGGGAAATAAACTTCCAGCAAAGGGCCACTGGAACCCCTGTGGTGCTGGTGAAACTCCTGCAATTCCACTGCCAGTCTTGGAAAAAAGCTTTGGTGGTACCTTGAGCGTTAGGAGCTGAGGGAATAATTAAAAAATCTCTTTGGTTCAGTAGAAACCCTGTTTCTTCTGTTTGGTGAGTGTTTTTCTTTTTAAGTGAAGCTGCTGAGAGCTTTGCTGTTAAATATGAAGCTGTTGTAGCTCAGTTAAACTCATATTTTATTAGGAGCTGGTTGGTCTTTTCCCCCCAAACAAAATCAGGGATGTGTGGGAGAACATCCTCGTTTGGGTTGGTGGCTTCACCAGGCTGGGAAGGAGCCAAGTTCATCTTGGCTGCTGGACAATCCATCTCCTTCCAGAGGAGAAGGCAGTGCCCTCCCCAGGATGGACACAGGTCTGTGGCCAACACCAGGCTCCAGCCAGGAGGGGTTGGGATTGGACAGGGATGGTCTTTGACGTCCCTTCCACCCCAGACTGTTCTGTGCCTCTGAGTCACCTCTCCTGGGTGGCTTTAGGTGCCTTAGGGGTCTCCTGCACTTCAGGTGCTTTTACAGCATGGAGGGGGAGCTCTTGGAGCCTCCTCCAAGGAGAGTTTGGAGAGCAAACGGGGAGAAGCAGCAAGAAAAGAACAATCTTCCTTCCTCCAGAGCAGGTTAAATGATTTACACCAGGCAGAAGGACCTTGGCAGGAGAACGAGGTGACTTCAGCTCTGAACCACAGCCCAGAGGATTAACTCCAAGACTATCTATTTCCAGCAGAAAGTTTGCCTTCCTCCGCCTAAGGACAAAATTCCTGCCGAAGGCTGCTGCTTCCTGGAGCTGTGCATCATTGCTGGCTTCCAGCACCAGCTGCTTTTGGGGCTTGCCTTATTTTAGGCAGGGATCCAGCCCAGCCTGAGCTGGCAGGGCAGATTCTGAGACCCAGGACAGCTTTTATTTACCACGTTGCACCCAGAAAACCCTTGCACCTGTAGCCAGGCAACTTGGTCCTCTTTTCTCCTGCCAAAACAGGAGTGCACTCCCCCAGAAGGAGCTTATTTGGAGCTGCCTGTGAGCCATGTGCGTAAATGACACAGTGCCTTTGGTAATTATGTCAGAGCCCTTTCATGGAGCATGCTCTGAGAATCGTTCAATGCCCCTGGGAATGGCTTTCCAGGGAGCCAGGCGCTGCTGCCGGAGCCGGGAAGGCATTGTTATTAAAATGGTCAATAAAAGTGAGAACAAGGGATGGAGGGCAGCGGTCCTCGTTAGGGGAGGGAGGAGAACGAACCGAAACAAAACAGAAAACCAGGCTGGGAGGTGTCCAGAGTTATTTTGGCAGTCTGGGTTTCTGGACCGAGGTGCCAAATCACAGCTGCGTGAGAGACTTATTCCCAGTTTACAGAGGCACCGAACAATCCAGGCGGCATTGTGCTACCTGATTTTCATTTTTTTCATTCCTATTTTTTTGTCCTGGAGGGTGGAGATTAGCACTGGAGTGAAAGGACAGGGAGCTCGTTAGTGCCAGCTCGTTACCTGCCTCCTTGGCCTGCAGCCAACGTGGGGAACAGCCAAGGTGAGAAACATCCATATCCTGGGGACAACTTTGCCTTCTGCACTCCCTGCCCCATTCTCCCAGCTCCAGGGCTGCTCCTTCCCATCTTCTGCTGAACCATTCCTGGGGAGCTCAGACCTCTTCCAGCACTCAAAACATAATTGCTGTATTGTGCAATTTTAATTCTTTAAGCCTCTGACACTGGCTCAGTTTTATTTCTAAATTCTTGACAGTCCATAAAGAGCTTCCAGTGTTGTTCAGAGAAGCTGTGAATGCCCCATTCCTGGAAGGGTTTTAGGCCAGTTTGGATGGAGCAACTTGGTCCTGTGAGAGGTGTTCCCACCCACAGCAGAGGGATTGGGATGGGATGATCTCTAAGGTCCCTTCCAATTCAGGCCATTCCATGATTCTACGTTGTAGCAAATCAGCATCTGCAAATACTTTCTGCCATCTCTTCAGTCTATTTTTAGCAATCCTTCTTTTTGTTGTTTTTGTTGTTGTTTACATGGCAAAAGTGAAATGAGTGGGAGTGGAATCCTCAGGGATTGCAGATGATTGGTTTGTGAGGCTGGAGTGTCGTGAACAGATTTCACAAGGCACTAAAGTCCTTCTGTCCCTCAGTCCCAGAAGGAGGACTCGTGCTCGGCGCAGGGCGAGGCCACCCCGCAGCCCAAGCTCTGCCGCTCCTTCACCGGTAAGTTGGGGAGCTGGGGGTCATTCCCTGCCCTCCCCTGCCCACCCTCATCCCCATGGAATAGCCCAGCAGCTGACAGGGAGGTTGTGGGACAAAGTGGGGCTCCTTAAATGAGCCTCATGGGTGAGCAAGAAGAGCTGAAAGCCTTCCCAGCCCTGGTGCCCCCTCTCAGCCCACCTGAGGTTGGAGTGGATGGTTTGGGCTCTTTCAAAGCCATCTAATCCAACCCCTCTGCCACAAACAGGGACATCTCCAACTAGGTCAGGTTGCCTCATCCAACCTGGGATGTAGCTGTTTTAATCCACAGTTTACCAGGAATACTTCAGTAATGTTCTTCCTGAAGAAAACCATGACTGTAAGCAGAGAAAAGTGATAAAACCCAATATTTCTGGGTAAATTTTTTTTCCACCCCAAGAAAAACACGAACACCATGACCCCTGACATACAGTGGTGTCAGAACAGAAGGAGATTGTAACTCTTCTGTCATGGTTGCATGCTCATCCCCATCAAACAATCCCATAATATGACAACATGACATTCCAGGTGCTCCAGCAGGACACCTGCAATTTCCAGAGCTGGTTTAAGGAAGTCACCAATGTGAATTTTGAATTTTTGCTCTGCAAAGCTGTAGATGTGGACTGACAAAAGACTGATGATATTGATCCAAACACTTCATGTATTGTGAAGTGTAAACCTGGGTTTAAATTACCTTTTTCGGCTTCTTCTTCCATGGAAACACTGATCTTTGTCCCCTGTTTTATAATTGGGAAGTGGAGTGGAACAGCTCATCCCCAAAGAGCACATGGCCACCTCAGTGTTCCTTCATTCCTGCTGAACCACAAAGAAGGGCGTTCGTCGCGGCGTTCGTCGCGGCGTTCCTTGTGGCGTTCCTCGCGGCGTTTCCCGTGGTGTTTCTCTTGGTGTTCCTCATGGTATTTCTCTTCCCACAGTGGGGAACACGGAGAAGGTTCGGGAGGTGAAGGAGAGCCGATCCAAGTCCGTGTGTGCCATCCCACCGCCCCAGCCCAGCGGCCAGACCTGGGGCGGGAGGAAGGAGCTGCCTCTGGAGATGTACAAACACAAGGGATGCTCTGGCTCCCCAGGAGGGGTCTGACTCCTTCAGGGAGGGCTGGTGGACATGTAGATAATGTAAATAAGATGCACGTTGGAAAGGACAGAGGGGACAGGGTGGAATATCCAGAGTGGTTTGCACGGAAAGTCACTCTTGTTGCCCAGTGTTGGCTTTTCAGTGAGAACTGAGGCAAAAGATGCCCAGCTGGGCATCAGCAATGCCAGGGAATGGCTGAGGGGACATTTCTAAGGAATTTCTAGGAAAAATTATCCTGTTCAGTCTGGGAAAATTGCTGAAGCTGCCTACAACTGCAAGGAAGGATGTTTTAATAAGGTGAGATATGGGATCTTCTCATTAGTTTTCAGGGATGGGCTAAACAGCAGGGAGCATTTGGATTATAGGTTGGGAAAAACTTGATAATCTCAAAGAAGACTTTATTAGGGGATGGAGGAAAGAGCAGAAACAGCAACAGATTTCTTCTTCTCCTCAGGAACTGGTGGATCCTGGCTATGAACATTAATCTCATGAAGCCCAAAGTTAAATGACATAGTTAAGTAAGGGGTTGTGTCTTTCCTAAGGGATTGTCCCACACCCAGCACAATTCTGCTAATGAAAAATTATTGCAGCTGAGTTAAAAGGGAGAAATATGTTCTTACTGGTTTTTGAAAATTTTATGTAAGGAATGATTCACCTCAAAGTTAAAATGAGGAGGCTCCAAACCCAGTGGTGATAGCAGATGAGGGTGACAGCCCTTAAATAGATGGGAAAGGTTTCTGACGTGGTTGGTTGGTGGCATTAATCCTGTAAAGATATTTTGGGGTGATCTGTGCTGCCATAGCTGGGAGCTGTGGGTTTAGAGGCGTTTGAAAGTGCCAAGAGGGTGACCCAGACCCTGGCTGCTTGTCCCAGGAAAGCTGTGAGCCCTTTGCACAGCAGATAGGACCTGAGGAAGACAGGTAGCCCCAGCTTTGGGTAATTTTCTTTGAAACTCCAGGTAAGTTCAAGCCTTTGAATTCTTGTCCTTACTGAACCTGACAGGACAAGTTTTAGTTTTGTGTTGACATTTTTCTTTCTCTTCTCCTTCCTCTGATCTAAGAGTGTTTAATCTGAATGAGTGGCTCTTTTTGAAACAGCATTAAAGAAAATGTAGGCATTCACAGACTCCTCCCCATGCTATTTTTGGGCTCACAGTACCAGTCTCCTGTGTGCAGAAATACTCCCTTAGGAGACCCCTGCATGGTACATTGGGGCTTTCATTTTAAATTAAAAGCACAAATTTGTGTGAATTTGCTTTGCAATGACCCAAGATCTCATTTTCTTCTGAAAAAACCCCTTTATGGTGTCCTGGCATAAGCTGGGGTGGTTCATGTTGACTTGAAGGTCACACCATCACTGGAAATTCACTTCATTGCAAAGGAAAATTTGAGCTTTTAGCAATAGATGTGTGTTTTACATGTGTATATACATATATGTACATATGCATTGATTTTAATATAGGCTCATTATTTATTACAGTTTTGGTGTGTTTCCTAGTTTAACCCATGTGCATGGGAGCCATGTGGGTTTGGCTGTACATGGTTTAGAAAACAACCAATCTCTGAGTATGTTGTAATACATGATACAATCTAAGACATTTATGAATATANGTTGCAGTGTTCTGCATTTCTATTTCAATTAAACTCGCTGTGTTATGGGATCATCTCTGAGTTATTCTCTCCTTGCATCTTCACCATGCTGCNAATTTCTCCTTAAATACTGCACAGTAAATATCATAGAAGGATTTACTAAGGTGCGTAATTTTTATTCTATTGTGGGAGAGCAAATAGTAAATTAAATAAATTTGCTTGTCTAGGAGTTTTTAATCAAGGATAGAAACTCTGATTGACTAATTCTTGCTTGGGTTTTGTTTGGGTTTTTTTGGCTCTTTTATTTTGGTTTTATGCTCTTGCACCCGACCTGTGTTATTTTTGTCCGAAGTACCTGGGTGTCTGTACCATCTTTGTCTTGCATCCATCCTTGTTATCTTTGTACAGCATGCATCATTTTTCTGGGCATCAGACACTTAAATAAGGAACTTTTTCCAATTGAGACTCCCATCAGTTCTTTGCAATATCATTATGGGTTATCAAGGACCTTATTAAATGGTGGCTGTTTTGGCAGGGGTAGATTTCTTTGCAGCACTGTTGTAAGCAACAGAAGTGGTTGGAAGAATGCCAGAAAATTGAATGGAAATTTTATCTGATGCGGAAAAAAAAAGGTTAAAAAAAATTCCTTGCATTTTTTTTTTTGGAATGGTACATTTTCATCTCAATTCAGCACAAGGGACATTTCCATGCCAGGATCTCCCAGCTTCTGGCACTTCCAGAGGTTGCTGGCTCCAGGTGTGCAGTGGCTGCAGAGGCTGCTCCAGCCCAGTCCCACATTCCCATGCTCAGGCAAGGGATCCTTCATGGATCCCAGCCCATCATTCCCTTCCAGCCCCACTTGGAGTGCTGGGTCCTCCAATACCTCTCTGCTGCATGAACAATTTGCTTGATCTGCAGAGAAGACAATATTCCCAGCAGGACATTTTTTCCCAGTGAGTCACTCTGCCCTAAATTTAACCTTCTGGATACTGTGGATTTTTTTCTTAAAATTTCTTTACAAAATATAATAGCCCTGCTAAAGCTTTTATGAAGTATTTTCCAGTCACTTAGTAGCCAAGCCCTCTGACTAGTTTGTATTTCAGCCCAGAATACCTTTGATAATCTTTGCCAGTATCCAGTGTTGGTGGTCTTAAAATTCTACAACCGAGTGGAAAACTGTTAAGTGCTCAGGCTTCAGAGCATGCCTAATTAATTTTTTCCAGGGTTTTAGTCCTTTAAAAAGTGTTAAAAACACGGATTCAGTGTATCATTGAATATTGCATGGTTCTGTGGAAATAAATTGCATCAGTTTGATTCCTTTAGGAGTTCAGAGAGTTTTTGCTCTGTGCCTACTCTGGAAGTTTACAGGAGTCTGTGGAAAGTTCAGGTTAAAATGGGCAAAAGTTGTTAATGAGGAGGAGTAGCTCGATGGCAAAGCAAGAGCCCAAAAACCACATCAGAAAACTCTGCAAAGACATCAATCAGCTGCATTTGAAAATCAGGCAAAATCTCCCCTGTACTCACAACTCCAAAAGCATTTCCTCATGTGAACTTTAGTATTTTTATTTTGAGCAGCAAACCACACTTGTGTTTATTTTATTTCATGACTGCTTAAGGAGATTATAATGACTTAATCCTGGAAAGGGCTGGCAGCGCTTGAGAAGCAGGTGAGGCAAATCTGAGCTTTTTTCTCTACTGACATCAAGTCCTGGAGGGGATTCAGCCTCAGAAGAGCCATTAAGGATCTTTCAACATCCAGGCTTATGTGCTTCTTCCAAGAGACGTGGAGACGGGAGAGATGAAAAAGGAGCATGTGATGGAGATGAACTGGAGATTATCATTTAATGCAGAATTAAAGGGGCAAATGTCAACGTGGGTATCTATTGCTCTCCCTTCTAGCACAGCTCAGACTGGGGGCTTGCTGTTGGTGAAACCATCAGGGATGTTAGTGGCTGTTCCAAGGTAAAGTTGGCGGTGCTGGGGTGCTGTTGTCATGGTCGGGTTGGCTTTGCTGTCCTTGGTGTCTTCTTGTTCAGAGATTTGGGGAGAAAAGAGTAAAAGAAGAAACTCAAGAGATGTTCACTCACCTACCTAAGGGAACACCACGTGGGGCATCTTTTGGAGCAGGGCAGATGATAGAACCATGGAATCATTTAGTTTGGAAAAGTCCTTTAAAACCATGGAGCCCAACCATTCCCCCCACACTGCCAGGGCCACCACTGACCCAAGTGTTCCCAAGTGCCACATTCACAGAGCTTTTAAATCTCTCCAGGGATGGGGACTCCCCCCCTGCCCTGAACAGCCTATTCCAGGATTTCACCACCCAGGATCGTCAGGCCAAGCTCCAATGAGGAAAGGTCTGCAGATCTCCAAAGGGACTCAGTGGAATCTCCAAAGGCAGCCCTGGAAACTCATGCCTTTATCCAATTTCAAGAAATCCTCTGCTTTCTGTGTGAGAGAGTGAAAATATGCTGTTCTATCTACATAAAATGTAAATTTTTCTGTGAGCACGGATCAAACTACAGGAAATAACAACACAGACTGTGCTGATGGAGTCTTTGATCAACTCAAAGGTAAAACACCCAATTCTGTGAAAAATCTGAGCTGACTTGCCCCAGCTTCTTGCTAGAATATGTATGTTTTGGAGAGTCACAATTTTGGTTTAAAAGCCTAAGGGAAAACAAAAAAAAATCCTCAGGGTCAATTAGGAATTAATAAAATGCTCAGGATACAAGTTTCCTTTTCGACCACTGAAGTCCTGGAGCTGCCCATGGTGGCACTGTCATTTGACCTGTGTGGATAAGAGGATGCTGAAGGCAGGTCCCTGCTGGCACCAGGAGAGGCAAGGGAAGAAAGGAAGGGCTGTTTTCCTTGGGAGTTAAATGGTATTTGTGTCTGCCTTTGCATGGAATGCGGTGCTGGATGGTTAATTCACACCCCTGGCTTTGGTGTGGCATTCCAGAGATCCCAACACAGGCTCCAAAGGACAGACATCATCATTACCACTTTCTACAGGCTGTGGGAGAGACCACACAGTCTCATTGCCCAGGAATTTTTTGGATCCTGAAGGTGATGAGGACGTGCTTGAGGCTGTGACAAGGAATCACAGAATCATCCTGGAGTCACAGGATGGTTTGGGTTGGAAGGGACCTTAAAGATGATCCAGCTCCAAACCCTGCCATGGGCAAGGACACCTTCCACTGGACCAGGTTGCTCCAATCCCTGTCTTTGAAAAGAAACACCTGTTGGGAGTGGGATTTCAGTGTGTGGAGAGACATTGCAACCTTGGGAACTCAATTCCTGTCCCACAGCCTCAGAATTTGGAGGATGTTTGACTGGGCACAAGGCATCCTGTGAAGAGCCAAGGCTGGGCACCAGCAATGTTCTCCCTCAGCCACGCAGAGTTGTTCTGCCAGTGGGACCCAGAATTCCAGAGGACACTTCCAAATGGCAAACAGCACTAACTCGGGATGTGCAGTAGCACAAAAACAGCAGCACCAATACAGCTGGCTCAAAACACACCCAGAAATGTGGAAGTGTGCATTAATCCCTTTTTTAAAACAAAAATACACAAGTGCCCACTTTGCATTTTAATTTTATGTAATTGCAGTGTGAGCTACAAAAAAAACTCCTCACTCCTGGTGTGCAAATCCTTGTTTTCACCCAGCTCCTCTGAGCCTTGCCAAAGCTCCTGTCAGTCGTGTCCAGCTTTGAGGAGATCACAAGAAGAGATGGCAACCAGTTGTCATTGTCACTGCAGACAGGTTTAGCCAGGATTGTGTGGTAGTTAAATGGCTGATTGGAATTGCACTAATTGATTATTTAGGTGCTAGATAAGTTGTATTTTGTATTTAATCAGCCATTTTATGTTCACTACAAAGAGCAGCAGTGAAGCACCAGTGACTGGGAGATGGGTGTCTTATTGCTGTTCAAAACTATGGGAAAAGAGTGAATATGCTGGGATGAGGTGGGAAAGGGTAATTTGTGTAGGAATGGGATGAGTGGAGGTTTAGGGAGGGTTGATCACAAGAACCTACATGGAGATACCTGGCAGTAGCTGGGAGTGTTTCCAGTGGAATGGCAGGGCAATGGGATGGACAGGGTGTGTTTATTCCTGCAGAATCTCAGCTCTGTGGCTGAGTTTTGACCCTGCATGATGGTAAATCTGCACCCTGTCCCAGCTCTCCTTCCTGTGTCAGTGGAGGGATTGCTCTGGATCCTGGATCCTGTGGAATTCCTCACATGCTCATGGTCAGGTTAAACCAGGAAAAACTCTGCCCCTGGGACGGTGAGGAAGAGAGGTCTAATTTGTTATTTAACAGCTACCCCTGCAATATTTAAAAAAGACAATACAGAGGATGAAATAAATTATTATCATTCAAATTCTGTTGTGCTTATAGATGCACAACAGAAGATTGAGAACATTCATCACTCTATGCCTCAATAAGAAGTGTAGTCAAAGTTTTTCCCAACCCTCTCTAGGTTCTCCAGCCAGTGTGCAGTTGGTTTGAGATACCCATATGTTCATAGGTAACTTTAAATATTAAGTTGATTTGGAAATTAATTCGGCAACACAAATTCCCATAGGATAGGGAAGTCAACATCATCACCCCCCCTTGTTTAGAGCAGGTCATGACTGAGGCTAAGGTTAGAAAATCAGAACTTGATTTTTGACTGCAATTTAAATTTCTTCTCCCAGCCTCCTGGCATGCCACAGGAATATAGTTATTGCCCTACAGAAATTATAATTTTCCTAGTCTGGCATCCCATTCCTGGCAGTGATCTACAGCAGATGCTCCAGCAGAAGCCAAAAACATTAGGAAGCAAATGGCAGTGAAATTCCATGCAGGAATGTCCTTGCTCCCAGGAGGCACTTCTCCCACAGCAGGCTGGGGGGTGGGAGGGGTATGGGTCAATATAATCCACTTTTCCATGGCAGGAGGGAGAGCATCATTTACAGCTGCAGGACATCCCCGCTGTGTCCGTGTGTGCACCTGGCTGGATGCTCCTTGTCCAGCTCCATGTGGACCTGCCTGGTGCAAAGGGGGTGGTTGCAGCCCTTCTGAGAGCACTGGGATATTTAAGATCTCCTGGTGTTTTAATGTTTTTGTTGCATCCCTGGGGTTACTTTCTGTAAAAGCCACATCAGAGTTCTGCTCAGAGGAGGAAGGAGACGCAAATTCCAGAAGTGCCATTTGTGGGGACACAGTGAGAAGTGTCACCACAGTGGCTGAGGACACCACGGGCTCCACGGTGTGGGGAAGACCTTTGAGTCCACCTCTGCTCATGTGTGCAGGGAGGGATGGGAATAACTCCCTGGTGTCCTGGGAATTCTGCACTCGTGACCCAGAGCCGTGTCCTGAGGGCTCCTGGCTGTGTTCCTCTGGCAGCAGCAGCCGTGTGTCCCCTTGGATGGCTCCCTGCTCTGCCTCAGGAGCTGCTTGTCATGATCCTTAATGCCACAGCTGCTCGCTTACACCAGGTCATCTGCTTTTATTAGTCCTGCCCCACCACCCACTGAAACTCACACCAGCCAGGAGATCATTATCCACATCCAAAAATAGCATTTCTCTGGCCCCGCTCTTCCAGAGACCCGGGAAACTCGGGGGTTTTCCTCCTTTTCTGATTTCCAGTGGTGCTGGTTTCCCCCCTGCTGCCCCATGAAGGCTGGAGCAGCTGCCCTGGCAGCCGGGATCCTCGGAGGCACCGGGGTTTTGCTCTTCCTCATCGCCTTTGGGACGGATTATTGGCTCCTGGCCACGGACACCTGCGGGGTCTTCGAGCATGGGAACAGCACTCTGAGCACCGGGGGGGTGAGCTCTGAAATCTTGTGCTTTGAAAGAACTTACCTAAATAATTTCAGATCTAAAAATTTTGAAATCTGTGATAATATTTATACTCAATGAAAGGGACCTGTTAATGTAAAACGTCAGCCTGAGGTTAAAGTTTAAATTCTTTAAAATACAAATTTGTAAATTGTGTCTAGGAAGAATTAAGACAGCACCTCTGTAATCTGGCAGATATGAACATTAGAGAATGAAAGGCAAAAATGTAGGATCTTTAGTTGTTGACAGCCTTTCCCTCTAAAGACAAAAGATTTCTCCTGATATTTGTCATTAAAAGATTTCTCCCTCTGTAGTTTCTTCATTTAAAACTAGTTCATGTTTAAAAGTGTGGGCCTTGGCAGTCACTTCCATCTGAAGTGATACAGCTGCAGTACAGACGCCAAACTAAAGTGAACATCAGACACAGAGCAGAGCAGACGGGTTCCTGCCCACCTGACCAGTGGCCTGGATATCCTCAAAGTAAGATTTATATAGGATTTTAGTTAGCAGGAAATGTAATTTCCAAGGGACAGCTTGATATTTTAGTGCTGAGGGCTGGTGTCACTCGTTTATAGATCCCTCAAGTTGGATTTTCGCTGCACTTGCTGTTGTCTAACTCTTCAATGAAATAACAACCAGATCAGTTCCTTGGGCCACCCACTGCCCCGAAATGTTTTTGTGCCAATCAATGTTTGGTTTCCATTACAATGGAACAGGAAGATCCTCGTTGTATGCAGACTTTTTGTTACTTCAAAGTTCAATCCAATTAGGTTTGATTTTTTTCCTGGTGCGGTGAGTCACCCTGGGTAGGCATCATGATGCCAGCAAGAAATATTTTTCTTTCATTTCAGAATCCCATAATCAAATGTAGGGCACTGTTTGTTTGAGTCATGGTTCCAAATGATTTTCCCAACTAAAAAAAAAAAGAATTATGATGGAAAAATGCCTGGAGAAGTGAAACAGAAAACAGGGTCTTTAGTTTCAAGCAGCTCAGTAAAGCCTGGGGATGGCAAAGACAGAGAAGTGCCACTTGTTTTTCGTGCACTTGGGAAGTGACAGTGTTAGTTGTTTCACATTTTAGTTGTTTTTAAAAGTGGAGAGAGCAGAGGTGATGTACTGCATGACACAAATAAGCATCTCAAACATTTCAGAGACGCTCTTGGCCAAGTGTTGAGGAGCCTGACGCTGAGGCAGTGACTTCAAAAGCACCAGGCAGAAATAGGAACTGCTCTTACTCTTCCCTCTGAGCTATTTTATTTCTATTTCAGACACTGTTTCTATTATTTCTATTTCTGTTACTGGTTGTGGATAACAGGCTCTGTTTTTACCTTCTCTGCCCTTTCTTAAACTGTCAAATCCTGTCCCTTACAGATAAGGATGGGCTGAGTACCTGGCAAGCTCAGTGAAATGTGCTGTGGGTGCACCAAGTCAGAGCCAGCAGCTGAGGAAGTTTCAGGGCTGAATGTTCCCCTTGTCATAGCCAGGGTTTTCTCCTGAAAGTAAAAGGAGAATCAGGTCAAAGCTCTGGAAGCTGCTATAATGTGATACATAAAAACATCTAGGAGAGGGAAGCAGGAGATCTCTGGGGAGACCTCAGAGCCTAAAGGGGCTCCAGGAGAGCTGGAGAGGGACTGGGGACAAGGGATGGAGGGACAGGACAAGGGGCAGTGGCTTCCCACTGCCAAAGAAATATTGAGGAAAAATTCTTCCCTGTGAGGCCCTGGCACAGGTGCCCAGAGAAGCTGTGGCTGCCCCTGGAGCCCTGGAAGTGCCCAAGGCCCGGTTGGACAGGGCTTGGAGCAAAGTGGGGAAGTGAAAGGTAACTCTGCCCATGGCAGGGGGTGGCGCTGGATGGGCTTTAAGGTCCCTTCCCACCCAAACCTATAACCTGTGAGAGGATAAGTACCTCTAGCACCTCCCTGTTGAGCCCCATCTCCTTTCTCTGGTTCACAGGGGCCATTCCTCTATGGACATTCCCCATCCATCATAAAACTTAATCTTGTCACAGTCCTGTCTCCTTTACCAAAGTGTGTGTGGGGAAGATAAAGCTGGTTTTGAGGATAATTTTAATAAGCTCTTTGGGAAATCTTCCATGACTGGACTTTGCAGTATTGTGCCTTCAGGAAAGACCAAAACCTTGTGCTCACAGGCCTGGTCTGGGGGTTGGAGGAAGGTGTTTGAGGAGTAGAACACACCCAGAAGGCCCAGCTCCCTGAAATTCTCATCCAGCTCTGGCCAGCAGGGGTTTAAGGACAGGAGAAAAGGAGGCAAATGGTTTGTGCAGGTCTGCAGGACAATTTGTTGTCAGAACATTTCATAGCTGTGACACAGCAGAAAGTCAAGGACAGCGGCTCCTCCGTTTCCCCAATCCCTCCAAAACTGACTCAAAAAACAAATGAAAACCCCATAAAAATTAAATCAACCTCTGTCTAAGCAAAGCATACACTCTTTGTGCCATGATGTTCCCTGTTTCAGCCTGGACTTTCATTCCTCCCCAGGCTGAAGGTCCAACAGAAGTCGGGAAGGAGATCCTCACTTTCCACCACGAGGGTTTCTTCTGGCGGTGCTGGTTCTTTGGCGAGGGCCACCCTGAGACCATCTGGACCTTCTGGTACAGTGAGTACAATGCCACCACTCCGTATCCACAGCATTCCATCATAGTTTAATGGGAAACAAACACAGGAGGAGGTGCTCCCAGGGATGAGGAGACAGTTTTTATTTCATTTTTGTCATTCTCATCTTCTGTCAAAAGAAGATCACTCTTTTTGTGCCCTTTCTATGCTCATTTTTTGACTTGGATTTTGCTCTCAGAGGGCTGTTCACAGAAATGTTGCAACCTCCTGAGGCCATTTAGTTGATCACCCACAAGGTTATGTGAAGTGGTGGCTTCCTCCCCCTCCCTCCCAGTGCCTCTTGATGTTTGTGTTCAGCAATGTTCTGCAAATATGAGCCCATGCCCTTCCCAGCATCGCTCTTCTGTCCCTGTTTTCTGCCTTCCAGGTGCTCAGCATTCCCAGTTCCCACTGGTTTCAGCACTGGGAAGGCTGGAACTGCACGCTCGTGGTGTCCCTGGGTGCTCAGGACCAGTGGTGCACCATGGAAAGCCATTTTATTTTGAGTTCTCACCTTTTTTACTTTTTAGGATCATTGAAATTACACTTGAGAATAAACAGAGAGGGATGCAAAATCCTTTATTTTTTTGAGGACACATTCACTTTTCAAAAAGAAATTGAAGGAAAGGATGAAACCTGTTCTGTGACCCTGGTTGGTGCCACCCTGGTGGCCCTCGTGCAGTGAGGGGTTGGCCCAGTGAACCAGGTGCTCCCACCAGGAACAGGAAAGGAGTGAGACCACACCAGGACACGTGTGGCACCAGCCCTGCTGGGGGCCACAACTCTACAGTAGGATTTGGGATAAAACCCCCCAGATTTTAAATAAGTTCTGCAAAGGCTTTAAACACCACAAAAACCTTGGCCCTGTGCCCACCGAGGCCTCGATGGAAGATGTTCCTGTGGCTGTGGAGCAGCACAATCACCTCAGAGGGCACTTCCCTGCAAATAATGCAGGTTCCCACACTAAATTTCCTCTGCAGTGATTAAAATTTCAAATGACTTCGCTGTCCCCCAGCCCCTGACCTGTTTCCTGTAAAATCTTGCAGGAATACTTCCCGCCACCGCTCAACAATGGGAGGTTTTTCACACAGGAAATTTGTGATAAAAAAGGACAGGCTTGAGACAGGGAGTTTGCTACTGAATTACATTATATGGAAATACATAATATAATTTTACCTGAAGTAAAATGAGTCACTCTGATAGCTGGCAAATTTTTTGCTACTTCTTTAGGTATTTATTATAATAGGATTGATCATGGCAAATTAATTTGCTGCTCTTGTGGATGTAATAATTAATTCAATAGGTATTCCATAGTCAATTTAGCATGAACTAATGTCCACCTATTATAAAGTGCTCCTTTGAGCTGGGGAACATATTTAAATAAGTGGCCAACCATTAATTAATTCATTTAACATTCATTCTATTACTGTTAATCATGATAAGCCTCAGTGGTATTAATATTGATGGGGCACTTCCATTCTAATTGTGCTTTTCCTTCTCACCAGCTGGAGGTCTTGGAAGAACCTTGTTCTGGTACCCAAACATTTTGACTCTTCCAGGTGGTCAGGCACATTCTCTGGAGGAAAACAGCAACAAAAATATTGACACTGACTTCAGTTGTTCCATCTTCCATGATTTTTGTCCACCTCAGACTCAGGTTATGAAGATGAGAAGACGTGCAAGAAGCAGTCTCAGATCCTCTGATATCTCCCCTCTTTCATAATTATTATTTCTATTTTTATTTTTCTCTCTAACGAAGACTTATTATCTTTTTTTTTCCTCCCCAGCCTTCTGATTTCACTGAGGGTTTTGCAGGTTTTGCACAACAGCACATCACTACCTCAGTACTATAACTGATTCTGCAGGAAATAAAAGCAAACTGGGATTTAATTCTTCTTTTTCTTTATCTTTTCCAGCCAGCCAAGCACACCCCAAGATCTGCATGCATGGCTACCTCTTCCCCATGCCCATTGCTGTGGGACCTTTCCCCCATCCCTCCTATGACACAACTGCAGGTGAGTTTCTTTCCTTCTCCCCCAGCAGCTCCTTTTCCAAGGGATCAGGCAGAGATTTGGGATGTGTGTCAGGTTCTCC
This sequence comes from Ploceus nigricollis, assembly GCA_013399945.1. Lineage (NCBI taxonomy): Eukaryota > Metazoa > Chordata > Aves > Passeriformes > Ploceidae > Ploceus > Ploceus nigricollis. The sequence continues at coordinate 236,584 of VXBC01004953.1, read as the reverse complement.
TGTTGTAAATTCACATGGCCAAGACCTCTGGAAAGCTCCTTCACAAACCAGTCCTGCTGGGTTGGCTGCCCCAAGCACACGTTGGGAGGTTCTCCCAGGCTGTCTCCTCCAGCCTGGCCCTGCTGGGATGGGCTGAGCTCCCTCCCAGGGGGTCTCTTGCTCCTGTGAGCAAGGCAGGAGGATAAATCCATTCTCTGCCACCTCCTCTCTCACTGGGAGGAGCTGGAGCCAGACCAGCCAAACCCAGCCTGAGTGCTGACTCGGTCCCACAATCTGGTTTCCTGGGATAGCTCAGGTGTTGATTTGTTGCAAGACAAAATAAACAAGCACTGGAAAATCAGTTAAAGACGAAATTGTTAGAAAATCCACCTAAGTGACTGGCTTATTTTTAAAGCAATGAACACTATGCAGTTGGAGAGCTTCCTTTCAACTGGGTCCCTTTTTATTTATGTTTCTCTATATTTTCCAAGTTCTTTAATGAATCAGTTGCTGTTAGGAATTTTAATTTGCTAAATTGGTGGCAGCAGTTAGAATTAATTCAATGATCTTTTTTGAAATGAATTGATTTCTTTAAATAGTGTGCATCAGTCTGCCTTGCCTCCAGGGATGCAGGGCAGACATTCTGCACAAACAAACATCTTGACCTTTTCCTTAGCCTTTAGTAGTACCTTTTTTTAGTTTTATTTTATTATTATTTTTTTTCTATGATTAATTAAAAAAAAAATATTGTCAGTAGGAGCATGTGAGGAAGGGCAGCTCATTTCTTTGGCTGTGCAGAATTCCTGCCCCGAGGAGTGGTGTCGAATGGATCGGAGGGAGCTGTGGAGGGAGGAGGAGGAGCTGGTGCAGGGTGTGCAGCAAGCACCCGGGATGAGCAGCGGGATTGTTTCTGGCTGGGAGAGACGGGCACAGCGTCCCGTTCTGAGTGATCCTGCTGACAAACACACACGCTATTCCTTCCATCCTAATAAAGGGCGCTGCAGGCATCTGTCCCTGCCTGTCAGCCCGGCTGTGGAACCCTCCCAGATGTGTCCCCTGGGACAGTCCCGGGACCATCTCGGTATTCTCCGAGCTCTTTTCTGTCCTTGCTGGTTCTGTGGAGTGCCGGGGATGTGGGGGCTCTGCCTGTCCCCGTCACCTCAGGGGACCTGGGGTGGCTCAGCCTCCTCATTTTGGACAGGGGGAGCACCGGGCTCCTCCCCTGCCCCCGTCCTCTGCAAATCCCTCAGGGGGAGCAGCCCCTTCTGTCCTTAACACCCTTTTCTTTCTCATTTCAACCAGCCCGTCCTCATTTGCAAAGGCTGACAAAACAGGAGGCTGTCCAAGGAGAGGGTTCCTCCAGCTATTACCTGCTCCAGAGATAATTCTGCCTTATCTGCATCCTCTTAGGCTCCCTGAGAGAAACGGGTGACAGGAGGTTAAACATGAAAATGAATTCTGTGGTTTTGGAGAGTTCAAGATACTTATCTCTCCCTAAGTGGCTCTCCTGACAAAATGGTTTCAAATGAGGAAAACGCATCTTCTCTGTATCATTTTTCTTTCAAGTGTGAATCATTTCAGCACTACCCACTTGCTCGTGCTCGGCTTAAATCGAGCTGGAGCTTCTGGAAAACAACTGGCAAGGCGAGATGTGGTGGTCCAAGGGATCAGATAAATCAGGGGATGGGGAGCAGGGTATCAGAGGGTCTCTGCTGGATGACCACTACCTTTGGAAAAGGTTTATGGCAGTGTCTGCAAAACATTTGGCTACTGGGAGACTTGAATTAGTGGGCTACATCCCATCCTGTTCCATCTGGTGGGATGTGATGGACCAAGGTTGCTCAGCTCTGCCTGGGGTGGTTGTGTGAAATCATAGCCAAACCCCCAAATTCCTCGGATGGACAGGCAGCTGCTCTCCTGCCCCATTCTTTTTCCCAGAGTCTAACAAGGTCATTAATGGGGGAACTCATGAGCTCTTGTTTTCCCTGCAGTCCTGCCAGCAAACACTGCTTTTATTTTAAACCAGGAGCCTGGCACCTTCCTGAAGTGTTAATTAAAGTGGAACAAAGCTGTGGTCTGAATCCACCTCTCCAAATTTTGCTATTTTCTTTCCTTTTTTGCCAAGCTTTTCCAACCTTCCTCAGCCCAGCTGAGAGCGGTGTCCTTTCCTCCCACCCTTTTTTTTTGTGTGCTTCCCTGGCAAACCTTCCCAACCCTTTGGCCTCATTCCAGTCCCATTCTGTAGGGCATGACATTCCCCCTGAACCTGTGGCTCTTCCAGGTGCCCTGGCAAAGCTGGACCCTCAGCTCTGCCTGACACAGCAGCGTCTCAGGTTGTTGTTTTTTACTGTTGCTAAAGCAGGAGTTAAGCATGGCATCATTAAGAAAAAGATTTCTGAGGTTGAAATTTCCCTCTTTCCCTCTCCTTTCACTGACTTTGCTCCTGTTGCAGTGTACAGAGGTTTTTGGACGGCGTTCATCCTGCTGGCCGTGGCTGCCGGGCTCGTGGGGGGGCTCCTGCTGGTGTGTGGGGTCCCCTTCTCCAGCCCCAACTCCTACAAAGTTGGGGGAGGATTCCTGCTGCTCTCAGGTGAGGGGACATGGCTGGGGCAGGGTGGCTTTGGAATGGGGGCAGGTGGGGATGAAGTGCTGCCGTGGGGGATGGGGCTCTGATGGGAGCAGCAAATGATAATTTCCCTCTTCTCCACTGGAATTAAACCCCTGGGAGCTCTGAGCAACCTGCTCCAGTGGAAGATGTCCCTGTCTGTGGCCTTTATGGTCTTTATGACCTCCTTTATGGTCCCCTTCCAACCCAAACCATTCTGTGATTCCGTGATTCTGTGCTCAGCCAGGCTTTAGTAAGATAGTCCTTAGTCCTAGCAAGGCTGGACTTCTGATTTTTGAAAATCACTCATTTTTTACTACTCCTGTATGCAACCCTTTTATTTCAGTAAAGCCTGCAGATGTGCTAAGTCTGGGCAGCATCAGCCCTGCTCAGTTCCCCAAAGTCAGGCTTTGCATTTGGGCTGCTCCTCTGCTGTTAGCTTTGATAGAGCTGGAAACCCACAGAGTGATGAAAGGCAAACCCCATGATCCAAAATGGGAGGGCTGGCTTAAGGAGACCTGAAAAGATGAAACGATGGCACTGCAGGAAAATGAATTAAAAATAGGCATTTATTCATTTTTCCCACTGCTGTTACCAATGATTCCACTGAATTATCACTTGGGCTTTTTCCTTTTCTGTATTTGAGAGGAATAACTGGCTTCAATATTAGAAATACTTGATTTATACCAGTGACTCAAACTCAGAAAAAAGCTCTTTTATGACTCAAGCAGCCACAGGCTGGAGCTCAGTTGAGCTGTGCCAAGTGAAGAACTTTGTAATGAAATCAGGTCTTTCTCTGAAAAACCACTGCTTAATTGCAGATCCTTCCCCAGCTCCTGCTTCCCCATAACAAACATTAGTGAAAATATTTAACACAAAGGTTCTGATATTGACCCATGTCCCCAGCTGCCACACTTACACAACTTTTAAATTCCTCTAAGGATGGT
>VXBC01004953.1:153256-233039 GCA_013399945.1 Ploceus nigricollis | reverse complement strand
CTGCCCCAGCCTGGAGCTTTCCAGGGGGTTGTTGTGATCCCATAACGAATAGCAATCCAAGGGCTGCACCAGGGCAGGAAGCTTTCTCTTCCCATCTGTAGTCCAGACTCCCAGAAGGCAGCAGATGTTCCTGAGGAGTGTGTCCAGCCTGCACATTGGGCAGAAATATCACAGAAAAGGATGCCGAGTAATACTCAACTGTCTTTCCCTTTTTTTTTCTTTTTCTTCATTGTTTTTCCACTTTATTTGACTACTCCTTGATTAAAAGGCTGGGGCTTTGAATGTGACACTTTTTGGAAGAGCTGATTATGCATCACATAAACCTCTTGGCATCAGACAAAGATGCTGCTGTTAAAATTGAAGTTTGTATTAATGCAGCTTCAATCTGAACAGCAATCATTGTTATTAACAGTCATTCAGGGGAATGAGTTCAGCTGGAAGACACTTCCTACTATATTTTCCACTCAAATGATAGCAGAAGGATTCAATGTGGTTTTCAGCAAAGTTTCCTTAGTGTTTCAACTGATCCTTTTATTCGGGGGGGCTTATCCTGATCTCAGACCTCTGGATCCTGCTTGGCCCTGGCTTCTGGATGGATTTGGGTTGCATCCCTCCATGGTTATTTTCTCGTTATCCCTTCTAAAAATATTTTGCATAATTGCACTGAGCAGTAGGAACAATGGATTTAACACAGGCTCAAGTCCCCAGCCACCCCTTTCCTTGGGGAGCGGGATGTGCTGGGATGATGCAGGAGAAAACGCCTCTCCTCTTCTAATCATGGCCTGCAGGTCAGTGTTAATTAACCTCCCTTGCAGAAAGGATCTCTCCTTGAGGAAGTGTGAAAAAGCTGGCAATCTGCAGAGTGGGAATGTGGTCTGGCAGTGGCAATGGGAGATGGAGCACCAGGACTGCGGGATGTCCTGGCCTCGCAGGGAACCCTTCACCAGCAGCTTTGTTCTGCCCACTGCTCCTGACTTCTGGGAGAAGTCATGGTTATTCATTGCAAAATGATGTCACTTTTTCCACCAAAAGGCTCTAAAGACACTGCTGGTGCAGATGCATTCCCAGACATTTATGAATGACCAGCCTGAGGAGGGCTGTGTGTCCATCTGGCACTGGGGGAATCCAGTGCCGAAGGGTGAGGATTGTTATGGCTCAACTGGATCCCTTTGGATTTCCCCCTGAGATGCCTTTTATTTACTGTACATTCCAGAAGGCAAATCTGACTGTGCCAGCTCCAATGACCAATGGACTGCTCTGGGAGATGTTTCTAAGAGCCCTTCCAAAGCACTGGAGCCATTTCTCTGGATTTCCTCCACTGGGTGACTCTGGAAAGAGCCAAAGCCAATCTGACATTTGCTGGTGCTGCCTTTGCAGCTGAGGCCATTTTCTGAGCAGTTTTCCCTGCCAGCCTTCTCCCAAAAGCACCTGGAATACATGAGCCAAGAGCCAGTGTGCTGCTTTCCTCTCAGCATTTGCTGTCTTGGAATGAGCTTCAGCACTTCCAAGGGGTGGCAGATCCTGCCTGGTGCCTGATTGTCCCTTTGTTTCAGTAGTCAGAGGTTGGTTAATTGTCACTACAATGTCACTAAGAGGGCTGGGTGAACTCTGTGCTGCAGTTTCTGGAAGCTCTTTGAGTTGCTGAGACAACTTTGCTCATGGTCCTTTATTTTTTCCTACCTTGTGCTCCTCTGTTTTCTTTTCCTTTGGGCATTTTAGAGACCAAACTTAGAAGTGCAGCACTGGCACAGGTTGCCCAAAGAGGCTGTGAATGCCCCATCCCTGGAAGTGTTCCAGGCCAGGTTGGATGGGGCGTGGAGCAACCTGGGATGATGGGAAACATCCCTGCCCATGGTGGGACCAACCTGTTCTTCAGCGTGACCCAACAGGATGGAAAAAAGGGCAGATTACCCTCTCCTGTGAGTTAAAGTGCTGGATTTTTTGCTCAGATTCTGCTTCCCAAATGGAGCAGCTCGACTTTGGCAGTCTCAGACTCCCCACGTGCAGTGAAGGCTGACAGTTATGGAAGGGCAGCTGAAGGTCACCCCTCCATTTCGCTGTTATTAACATCCTTAAGAGGCAACGAGTGAGAGAGGAGAACGAGTCAAAGTTCATTATTCTCCTAATTAGCAGATTACACAAAAATTCAGTAGCTTCCCCAGAATAAGAGTTAAAGATTGAGTTCACTCACCTGTCCCCACAATTAGCAGCTATAAAGGTGTCACAAGGAAATAAAGTGAGAGAAAGGAAAAGCTCTACTTCAATTTGCCCACACAGAAGACGCAGCTCCGCTGGGAGAGGGGGATGGAGCTCCAGGCTCCCAGATCTGCAGAGCACAAAGGAGACAGATTTAATACCCCCCTGCAATTTTCTGGCAATTAGCCCCTCCCCAGAAGATGCCATTGACCTCATCAGTCTGGAGATGGAGTTTCGCAGTTAATTTTTCCCAGTACCATCCTAATGAACAGAGGCAAAGAGGGAGAAGGAGGCAAGGGAAGGGATCACTCGGGTAATTTTCCAGTGGAGAAAGCACAGGGATGCTGAGAGGAGCATGGGGATGAGGTTTGATGAGGTCTTCACTTACTCAAACCCAATACACACCCTGTGTCTCGGGTGTGGGTGCCAATGCTAGTGCCATGTTTTGGACAGAAAATTACATTTTTTTCAGTTTTTCATTTTGCTGCCCAAAGCAGGAAGGAACCTGTGTCTCTACATCCAAAGCTGGCAGGAAACAAAGATGACTTTCTGCTGTGTCCAACACTAAAAGCCTCAGAAAGGAGGGGGTAAAGTGAAACCTGTTCAACAGATGCAAAATCCCAAATACAACAGCATTTTAAAACAAAAATGCCAAACACTTTGGTAATATAGGAGTGAATCATCCTGATTTTCTCATGAAGAAGAGGCTGCTGATGACTGTAAGTGTGACAAATTTTAGGCAGGTTCAGGTACTTTTGTGATTGCTCCAAACAAGCATTTCTGGCTGAGCAGATTTTGGTGAGCTGCCCTTCCTGAGCTCCCACTCTCCTTTGGCTGCTCCTGCCCTTCTGATTTTCTCTTCCCACCGAGGACATCGTGCAAATCCCAGGGATTCTTCATCACTCAGCTGTAATTATTCCAGGGAAGAAGGCTGCTTGCTTTACATATTCTTGTCATTTGCCCAGAGTGTGAAAACATTCTTAATTTAGATGCCATGGCCATGCCATCACCTCCAGTACCTGTTTAATAATAAATCTTTCCATGCCAAGACCTGGAGCTTCTCCTGAGGCCAGAGGAGGGACCAATTCCCATTCCTTATCTCCTGAAGAGGTTGGGGATGGTGCCACCCACACATGGGACTTCCCACACCCTCCTCAGCAAGAACTGGAAGGTTTTGATCTGATTACTTCAAAAAACGAGATTTAGGCCATATAAATTGTCCTGGGAGAAATCAACACAGAATTCCTGGTTGTTTAAAGCAAAATTCCAAAGTACATTTCCATACCCACGTTCTCCGTCCCACCGGGGCTGCGCTTTCATTTGCGTCTCTTACGGTAGGTATTATAAGTTAATGAAATAGAAATTGATCTTTAAAGGAGCACTTTTCAAGGTTCAGTTGCTATCTAATTAATTTAATTTTAAATTACATCAGTAATAAAGACTTAATTGCCTTCTTATCAATACATTGTATTTTGTAAAGGACATGCGACTATTTGAACACGCCATCGCTTTCTTATAGTAGAATAATTGGTATTTTAAGCATACAACTATCATAGTAAGTGTAAAATATTTATTTGTGCACTTAATTTCAAGTGGTATCAAAACCTCAATGAACATGCAAATGTTCCAGCAGCTGCTGTTTAACTCCTTGCCTGCCTCTCCAGGAAAAGCAAGGACTCCTCCACGTCAGGGAGAATGGCTGGAATTTCAGTATGGGGTGATGTAAAGAATATTTGTATGGCTACACCAATTTTTGATTGTTAAGATTGCATCTTTTTAGGGCATGGGAGGCAGTTTAGTAAATGTGACAGCTTAGGGTGGGGAACTGCAACTTCTATCTCCCTCCTAGTGAGGACTTTGAAGCCTCTTACCTTCATGTGAGTCTTATTTTTGTCTCTGAGATGTTTTTTATAACCATTATAAACAGAATCACAGTAAAACACAGATGTGTTTTCTCTGACTGAAGATTCAGTAACCTTCCTAAGCAGATAAATCAATGTCAGTCTTTTCCCCTTTCCTTTCCTTAGCACAAGAGCTGGATTTTGGTGTGTAAAGGCTGCCAGGAAGAATAATTAAATACACCACAACTACCTTTGATTTAAAAATGGCAAGGGGAGAAATTAAATCTTGCAGAAGCCGCAACACATCCACAGAACTGTGTGGTAACTTGTCAACTAAATTAATTTCAAGCAGTTCACTTCAACCATAAAAATAATATAAGCTGTGATGTATTTCTTTCATATGTGTGTCTGTGTGTATATCTATATGTTATACAGCACCATTTAAAAATAGCAGCTTCTACCTGTGAAGTAGCAAGATCAGATATTTCTGAACTGCTTTCAGACCTGTCATCACACCGTCACTATTTAGCTTTAATAGATGTTGAGTTTAAAATGCACCATAGAAATACATATTTTTTAAAGATGCACAGTAAATGAGATTTGGGCCACTCTAATTTTTGTCATCTGCTTCCAGCTTCGTGGCATTAGCTGCTGTAATAATTCTTGTAATTATTCTGGTATTTAGTAGCCCATCTAAGATGAGTATCTCATGGCTCCCACCCCATTATGTGCTGGCCCTGCAGGCTCTGCTGGGGTGGCAGTGCCAGAATTTTTCCATCAGCAGGATTTATCATGGCATCTTTGTGTTCCTGGTGGGGATTGGCTATGACACTGCTTGCAAGGGTAGATACAAAAAAGGAAGAAGTAAGTTTTGGTGTCTCCTCATTAATCTCTGAGAAATTAAAAGTGAAAAAGGTGAAACATCCCACCTTTGAGAGAGGAAGGCAGGTCCCTGCTGGGAACATCAGCCCTGCTCTGGTGGTTTCTCCATAGCCTTATCCTGCCGAAGCAGAGCCTTCAGAAGTGCTGGTGGTCAAAGCACCAGGTGTCAGAGGGCAGGAACTGGTCATTGTGGTGTGGGGCTTTCCCACAGCCAGTGGCCTTGGCTTCCACAGGAACCTGCAGAGCAACGTCAGGAGCAGCAATTCTGCCACACAAAGCTTTGATGCAGAGCGTGGGTGAGAAGCTGTTGTGATCTTTTCTCACCTTTATTCCTGTATTTCCTGCACAGACAATAACTCAGTTTTGTCTCCCTTCCCAGGAGGTTTGTTTCTCCTGCTCGTGTTTCTCTTTGTGATGTGGAAGGAGTTTGCAGCAGACTTTCAGAAGTACATCCTCCTGGAGAGGAGCGAGAGGTGCCTGGATGATGTCCCCGTGCGCGTCTTCTACGGGTGGTCCTTCATGTTCGCCGCCGCCGGGGTGCCCCTGGTGTTACTCTCTGGACTCCTCTTCTTCCTGGTGGGCAGAGACATTATGGATTCCCTGCAGTAAGACACATGTGGAAAAGGCTTTGAGAAAATTGGTGATGCTCCTTGTAAAGAAACACAGCCAGGTTTTGAGGGCTTGGTCGTTTTTGTAGCTCTGATTGTCGGGATAGGTTACACCCACTCTCATGGGGAGGCAGGGGTGGAGCACTGAGCAACCACAGAATCCCAGGATGGTTTGGGTTGGAAGGGACCTGAAAACCCATCCTGTTCCACCCCCTGCCATGGACAGGGACACCTTCCCCTATCCCACGTTGCTCCAGGCCCCACCCAACCTGGACTTGGACACTTTCAGAGATGGGGCAGCCACAGCTTCTCTGGGCACCCTCTGCCAGGGCCTCCCCACCCTCACAGCCAGGAATTCCTTCCCTGTAGTCCTGTCCCTTCATCCCTTGTCCCAAGTCCCTCTCCAGCTCTCCTAGAGCCCCTTTAGGCACTGGAAGGTTTCCCTGGAGCTTTCTCTTCTCCAGGTAAACACCCCCAGCTCTCCCAGCCTGGCTCTGACCACTGCCCATCCCAAACCAGCCCCAGCTGGACATCCAACTCCAGCCTTTTTCCACTTTGGAGATGTTTCAGCACACTGGTGGGGTTTGCACCAGTTTTTCCCGCAGCCCAAGGGAAAGCAGCTCTCTGTCAGCAGAGCTCCACATCCATATTCAGCAGAGCTGGAGTTTTACAGCATTCCCAGCATCCTGGTTTCTTGTAAAAGGAAATCGAATCTGGCTGCGATGGTGCAAGCAATAATGTCTATTTCTAAAAAGCAATTAAGGATGATTTTTTTTTCTTAGCTGGCTCTAATTGACATCAAAGGACAACCATTTTAATGGGATGTCGGGAAACATGAGAAACTTTTTTCTTCCTTAAAAGCCCTGATTCTGAAGATACAAATGTACCTGGACCTAACCTTACTTTCAATAAGGGAATAAACCAATTTCTGTGGCTTGAAACATAACATGAATTAATTAGTGTTTCTTTACAGCACTGCTTTACTCTGCATTTAATATTTTCCCTGGATGCAGTTTTGTGGGGATTCCCAACCCAAAAACTGAAAGGTGATCCTGGTTGAGGGAAAAGGAGGGGGGACAATAGCATGATATTGTGATATCACTTTGGGCTGTGCCAGTGCCCCATCAGTTCTTCAAGTGGCATTTTCTCACTATACATTTGTTTTGAATATTTTTTGTCATTGCTCTGAATTAAATATTTTCTCTGGACACAGCTTGAGAAAGTTTCTCAACCCAAAAACTGAATGATGGTGGGAGCTGGAGGAACAGGAGAGGAGACAATAGCACTGCTATTTTTTTTGGCTTTGTTTTGGTTGGCCCTATCAGGCAGCTCAGCTGGGACCTTGTTGTATTCTACCTCACAAGAGTCAGATCCAAAAAGAGAAATTATATAACATTTAAATACATTTAAATTCTTGCAGTCACTCAGGTGATTGGCTGATGTGGCAGTGACCCTACAAAGAGCAATCACCTCCTAATTCTCCACCAAACTATCCAGCTACTGGGGGTGAAATAATTTGTCCTGAATATGCAGAGGTTTGTAAAGACACTTGAGAAATGACAAAGATTTGATCTTGTCGTGTTTTTCGGGCTGGAGCGTGGTGCTTTGAAGTAGTTTGTTGGGTCCTTGTTTGCTGAGCTCATTCGCATAAATTTTAAATCAAACTTCTCAAAAGGCGCCGTTCCCGTGGATGTCAGAGTTTGTGCTCAACTCGCATCTCCCCAGCTTTGTGTCACACTATTGACTCAGTGCAGTTAATTAATAATGGAATGTAAATCTCTGCTAGGAAGCGCTGAAGATTGTTGGCAGTGTAAAAATGTTTGTTAATGCTCTTCCTAAAATATTATTCAAGTCTGGCGTTTCTTTCCTTTCGGAGCAAGTTCTAATTATTCTTTTACAAGATTCATGGCGTACACAGAGTGAGGAATTGTAATTCCCCCATGTAAAGATTAGTTCTTTCATATGAATTACAGGCTTGGGCTACAGTTCTTAAGCAATATCCACACTGTTTTCCCTTAATAGAAATTTTGTTTGAATAGAATTGGGATGTGCAGGTAAAAATCATGGTTTTTTCCCAGTGAATGGATGTTTCATGACATTCCCAAATACACAGAGATTTTAGTGTTTTATTTGGCCATTCTAAATGTTTTTTTTTCCCCTGATTCTCCTTGGGTTATGCCTGTTCTCCATCAGTTCTTCAAGGGATAATTTCTCACTATAAATTCCCTTTGAATAATTTTTGTCATTTAATTATCTATTCAATGTGGAGATGAACACTTATGGTCACAAAGAATAAAAGTATACAATCTAGGAGCAGAAGAGGTCAAGATTTACAGTCACTTGCCTTTCACTGATCCCATAAAACAATCCAAGCATGCAGAAATGATGATCCCATAAGAGACACCAGGGCAGAAGAATGAGAATGCAGCAAGAAATCCATCAGACTTATTGATATCTGTGAAGCTGAGGATCCCTGAAGTTGTGAATATAGAAGTGAGTTTTATATTATAGAATGAAATATTTATTAACTTTCTCCATCTGTTCTTTAAAAAATTTAGTTTAATGTCATCAAGGCATTTATGGAATACATTTAGCTTAATCATGCATTCATGCCTTAGGGAGTAAAGCATCCCTGGAGACTTGCTCTTTCTGGATCAGCTCTAGAACAAGCAATAGTTTAAAATTCCATCATTCTTTGGAAATAAACGACATGGCTTTGCATCATTCTTGATCAGGGGGTGTTTTATTTCAAATATCTGGTATTGAGCACATCCAGTTGTTGTCTGGTATTGAGCTTTTGGGTAACCTCATCAAATCCCTGGATTTCCCACAGGTTTGGAAAATCTCCCAATATTAGATATATATCTAACAGTCACAACAATAAGAAAGAATGAGATTGTAGAGTTGCATGATTAAAGCAATTAACTCTTTCATTAAAATTCCATCTTTATTGCCAGCACAAGGCCAAATACATCATTTTGGTGGATTAAAGACCCCAATTCCTTTGCTCTCAAGTTTCTCATGGCAAGTATAACTCAAGCAGACAAAATTTGCTGTGAGAGTCATCACTTCTGTAGGAGAAATTTTATAAAAAGGAACTCACGGGCTCAGTGGTAGAGCTGGAAATTGCAGAAACCACGTTCGCTTTCATCTGTTGAATGTGAAGTTTGATGAAAGGATATTATAGAGTAGTGACAAGGACCTAATTCTGATCCAAGTTTTGTCATTATAAATCATGAGTAATTCCGAAGGCTGCAGCAGACCCTTATCACTGCTAAACATCTGTAAGTCAGATCAGAACCGGGACTAATAAATACATTCAAAATGCATAATTAAAACAGTGATTTCACATCACTCTGATGAATTTTAGTCAAGGATTTCTTCAAGGATGCTTTTCTCACATTAGCATTTGATGTTAGTAAGCAATGAATAATTCCATTTTTTCTTTCCAACATCTGGGACACTTCCTGCTTTATTTGCTACTTACTGAGCACTCTGCAGGAAATATTAATGAACCCTGGGTGTTGAAACACAGGCCCTGTGGATCGTGCTCAGGAGGCAGCCTTACGTAGGAGAGGTGTCTTGAGATTAAGAGCTTGATTTTGGTGAAAGATATTGGGAGAGTTGCCAAACCTGAGGGAAATACAGGGATTTGGGGAGGTCACCCAAAAGTCTCTGTAGCAACTTCTTTTATGCCATGGAGCTCTTCCTTGAGCTCTTCCCTCACACCTAAGAGACAACAATTAATGATAGAAGTGTTTCCCGTTGGTCAGATCAGCTCTTTTTGCGGTGATTCTGAAAGCCAGCGCCCAAGGATGCCTCGAGGCTGGGAAGGTGCTGGTGCTTGGCTCCACCTCACCCAAGGAGAGGTGGCCCAGGGGAGCAGCACACCCCTGGGCATCACTGCCCTGCCCAGCTGCTTCCTCACACCTCCAGAGGCCTGGAGGTCTTTCTCTTCCTTGGGAAATGATGAAGTTCTGTGTTTGGAGAGCTCTGCTGGCCCTTCAGAGCAACCTGTGGAGGAAACCTGAGCTGAGCAGCAGGAGAGCTTCCAAAGGAGGAATTAAATGTCCTTCTGTATCAGTGTGAAGTGACTCTGACAGTTCAGCATCTGACCAAGGGGGTGAAAACACCCTCTGCCATGGAAAACAGGTAAATTGGAACTTGCCCATCTTCATTCCAGCTGGGTGTGCAACAGCCCCTCTGGGATTTATTACAAACCTTTCCACTTTTTATCTTTTTGTCCAGAAAAATTCATCTTATCTGTCCAGGTCATGTTTTGACCTTGGTCAGACACATTCCTTGGTGGTTCCTGTAACAAAATGTGAGTGTGCAGAACCAGGATCCCCACTGGAGCTGCTCCCCTAAGGACCCCTTGTCCCCGCAGTGCCGGGGCGTTCCATCCCTGTGGAAGATGCCCACGACCCCTTTCCTGCAGCAGCCCCATCCTGCTGGCTCAGCACCTCCTGAAGTGCCCCTTGTCCCTGAGGCAGTGCTGGGGGGAGAGGCACAGATGTGGTGCACAAATGAAGGCACAGACCAAATTAAAACAAATGGGGAGAGGGGAGCGGGCGCCACGCTCGGCGCGCGGGGCTGTGCGCTGGGGCAGGATTCAGCCGCGTCAGGCAGAGCCCCCTTTACAAGAGTGCACAGCACCTCCATCCCAGAATCAATAAGCTGTACATGCTGCAGCACAAAGAGCTCTTATCTGCAGTACCACTTTGAATTTAGTGAATTTATTTAATCCCTGATGCCTGCAGAGCATCAGTCCTGTCTTCTGGGTTAATTTATTTATTCCGGTGATGTATTTTTAGTCTTTCAAGTCCTTGACATTTGAGAAGCAGATTTTCCCCCCCCACCTCGTTTCCTAAAAAACATCTGAATTGGAAAAAAATTATTTACAGAAAAGTATTTTTTTTTCCTAATTCATTCCCTACTTTTCCTTTTGGGAGCCAAGAGAAATGCAATATCAATACTAATAACCATAAATGGAATGGATTGGGAAAGGCTCCTTTTCCCCCTGCTTGGCAGAGCCTGTTTCTAAATCAATGCTGGACATTCACTGATCTTCTTTCTTCCTTCTCATCTTTTTTTTTTTTTCCCTACAAGTATTCTCTCCTCCTCTTTAAATTAAAAAAATTAAAATCACCTATTTTATAGATATAGCCAAGATTCTGTGCTGCATTTAGTTTGGAAGTTGTCAGGAGGGCAGGTGATACTCTTATCTCCTGAAACTTCTTGTTTCCAGGTGGATCAGATGAACCCTTGGTTCAACTCAAAAGAATCAGTGGGTTAAAGTGGGACTGTTGTTAAAAAGAAATAGCAAGGGAAAACAATAGTCTGGCAGGTACTAAACATTTGGTTGTGGAAAAGTAGAATGAAGCTTTATAAAGTTCAGGATCTGCAAAGAAGGAAAAAGTCTCACCTGGCCTTGGCTGAGTCAAAGACAGCAGTAGGAAAGCTGGAAAAATTAAAAATAAAGTAGCAAGAAGGGCAATTTTTTGAAAAAGAGAAGGTTTATGCTATATTCCTTATCTATGTATTTCCCTATCCATTACCCAATATTTCCTTGTGTTTACATTAAGGGAAACAACAAACACCAAGAAGAAAGAGCCTCTCCTAGAACAGGGACTCTGCAAAAATATATTACATGTCCTCAAAAATAACTCTGCAAAGTCACAGAACATAATTGTTTTTCCATTTCAGATAGAAGAATTTTTTTGGTATTTTTTTCTATTTAAATACCAGTCCATGAGAGAAGATGTTCAACAAACCATCAGTGCTCAAATAACATTGGCTGAGCTGGCTGATTTAAGATTTTAATATTAATTAAACCTCATTGGTTACAAGCTGGAACAATTGCAGTGCACAGTGAATAAATGTGGCTTGTTCTGAAACAGAGGCATCAACCTTTGGGCATCCCTGCCTCCCAAAAAAGAAGGAAAATGTAACAATTTAAACAAATCAGCCTCAAAATTGGTCCTGCTGGGTGTTGAGGTGGAGATTTTGCATCAGCCCCCCTGAAATGCAGGCAGAGGTTTTACCTCTCAAATCACAAGCAAGGTCATTACATGAGTTAAATAATTAGCTCCAAAATACAGCCATTAATCAAATTTATTGCAAGGCTTTTGCATCACATCCCTAAAATGAGCTTGGGGGGTTGTATCAGCTGTCCTGTGGGGATGGGCACCCTCAGCCCCTCGCTCCTGGTGTCCCCAGGCTTTTTTGGTGGCATCCTTCCCTCTAAAGGAAATCCTGGTGCTGGGAGAGTGAATGAATTCTAAAGGCACTAAAAAAATATTTTGGTCCCTCTGAAGGTCAGGTAATTTCATCTGCATCTTCAGGATGGTGCTGGTGAAGGCTGGAAGCATCTTAAGAGATGCTCTCAAGGTGGTTTTTCCTTCAATTTTGCTCTGCAAGTCAAGATCCTGTCCCTGTTTTCCCACCTGCCTTGTGAAACCCCCGTTATCCGAAGCCAAACACAGGCACACACACTTCACACATTAAATATCTGTAAAATAACTGGTGTTCTCTGAGGAGAGACTCTTCCTGTGCCACAAACACTTCAAAGGCTTCAAAGCAGAGGTGCCTGCAGCGAGGGCTGAAGCTGAGAGCACAAGTGCCCGTTTCAGCTGACACCAGAGGTTTCAGGCTCTTAGGGCATAAAGCATTTTTCACTCTGTTTAAATTAATTTAATTGGAAAAAAAAAATTGAAGGAGAAATAACTCAAGACATTTTTGAACGTGGGGGTTTTTGTGTGCGTGTGATTTTTTTTTTAAGTGGAAAAAGCCGTTTTGAGATTAAACCTGTCTTTAAGTAGAAATTTTTAAATGAAAATATCTTCAATGTTTAAGGAGGGACTGCAGAGACCTTCTGTTTGCAGCCATCTTAGAGGGGTGTTTTTGCTTTCTCTTGCTTTGCTGTTGCTCAAAGGATGTTCCAGCTCCAGGCTTTCCTTGTGCTGCCCCTTCTCAGAGTTAATGCATTGGTTCTGCAGGCAAAAAAAGAGACATTTTCAGTATTCCAGAAGCCAAAAGGCTGTCTGCTGCATGGAGGGATTTGCTGTACATCCCAGGCAGGAGATGCAAATCCAGTTTTATACTGGGAATGCAGTGCCCAGCACTTCCTGCACTCCTGCCCAGGGAAGGGTGACAGAGAGAGGACATTCTGCTTTTATTTTTTTTCAATTTTTATTTTTTCAAATGAAAATGCCGAAAGAGTGGAAATACCTTGGTTTTGATAGTCATGGCATGGAAATCTTAAATTTTTGAACTTATTTATTTAGCTGCTCACCTGGAGGTAGCCCCTACACTCTCAATGCTTCAGCAAAGAACACACCAGGTTTGGGAGCATTTTCTGGTGCTTGCTGGTGTTTTCAGGTTGTTGCAAGAATGTCAGTGGGGTTTGGATGCTTTGTAGTGGGACAAAGATCTTCTTAGGATACATGGCTGCTTGAGGAGCTCAGGCAGGGCAGAGGATTCCCTGGACTGGCCAAAAGTAGCTCTTAAAAATGGAGATGGTCTACGCCATCTCANATATAAAAATTGAAAAATATATTGATTTAAATTAAAATACGGTCATTAATACAATAAGGAGAATAATTAAAATGTCGTGGGAACGAGTGTGTGAGTGCAAGTACCTCCCTGACCCAGTCCAGGGCTGCATTCCATGAGATCCAGCACAGGGAAACAGGGATTTCAGCCCAGCTTTCCTGCTTTTCCCCACCTGCCCAGCACCACATTCCCTGTGATTCCCTGTGCCCTCCTTTTAGGCTCAAGCCTGGGTTAGGGAAAATCACTGGAGCGTCACGGCCGCATTGATTTAATTGATTGAGGCTCTGCCCAGAACCTCAGCTCCACTCCCAGGCAGTGCTAATCAGAGCCAAAGATAACAGCAGAAGGAATGAAAAGATTTCTTCCCTAGGACTCCAAAGTGCCTTTGGAAAAGAGGAAATTATGACAATGTGTTGTCTCTCTGCTGCCCTGGGTTTGCCAGCAGGTGCCCAGCGCAGCCTCTGAGGGTCCCTCTGGATCAGCTCGGCTGCAAGGAGGCTGCTGGAGCTCCAGTAGGAGCAGCCAGGCTGCCATGGGTTTAGGATTTTATCCACCAAATTTTATTATTTTTATCCAGCTCTACTGTGGAAAATCACAGCTGGGTCTCCAGCCAAGGCAGTGACTGAAATTAGCAGGAAAGACATAAAACCTCATGGTTTAGGGGACTTTGTTCTTTACTTCAACAAAACTTGAGCATTTCCCAGTGTGTGATGATGACATTATCCATTACAAATGGATATCCAGGATAAATGGACCAATAAAATTAGGGGAAAGCAGGGCTGCTGCAGCAAGCCTTGATAACACCCTGAATAATTCACCCTCTTGCAGCAGCTCCTCAGCCCAGAGCCACCAACCTCCCCACAGGGTCCCTGTTTCCACCCCATTAACGAGTGAGGCACAGATGGGTTTGGTCTTCTAAAATCAAATCAGAATAAAGAATCTCTTTTTGCTCCCTCCTTGCTGAGGTGTCCTGAGATGTATTTTGAGTTTGGGCCAAAAAGAAATCATTATCTTGGAGCTGCCTAATGCTGCTTCATCTTGGCTTGAGCCAGGAGGGCACGGCCTCAGCTCGACCTTCTGCAGTCCCTGTTGTGGGGAGAGGAGATACACAGGGAATTTTCGGAGGATACAGAATTCCATCCAGTCATGGAATCTTTTAGGTTGGGAAAACCCTCTAAGATCATTGTGACCAACCATCCTCCAGCACTGCCAAGGCCACCACTACCCCATGTCCCCAAAAGTCACATCCATGTGGATTTTGAACCCCTCCAGGGATGGGGAGTCCAGCACTTCCGCAGGCAGTTCCAAAGCTTCTCCCTACGTCTTTTAGACACACCCAANAGGGATGGGGAGTCCAGCACTTCCCCAGGCAGTTCCAAAGCTTCTCCAGGGCAGTTTGTCTATCGCATCTCTATGGGCATGGCAGGGGTGGGGAGCTGCCCTTAGGATGGGTAATTTGGGAGCAGACTGAGTGGAAACAGATCCTGTGCCTTTCTTTACCTGGATGTGCTTCTGCCCTAAATGAAATGCAGGAGTAAAACTCAGGGCAAAAGCTGAATCACTCTCGCTTAATTTAGCAGTGAAATCACAGGCAAGGCACTACAGTACCTGCTGAAGGGTGCAGTGATTTCTAATTATGGATTATGCAGCTAATCAGTACCAATCAACATTTTATGATCTTGACTTAATATTTAATATAATGTTAATTATAATTGCTTTTGCCACAAACTGTGTCAAATCCTAGGTGTGATTTCCCCTCCCGGTGTTCCTCACGGCACTGGGTGGGCTCTGGGATGGGGGCTGAGCATCCTTTCCCAAAATCCCACCCAGCAGCACAGACCCACCTCCCTGCTCCCTCTGCCTTGAGTTGTGATGCTAATTAAGTGCTGGTGAGTCTCAGTGTTATTAGAATGGAGTTTTTATCTCACACAAGTACCTTCCAGCTACAAACAGGGGAAGTTCATTTAATTAAAAATAATTTTAGTGTAAGTTAATGTGAACACAGTTCAATTACTCTGAAATATGTTTAATTTTTTTCCCCTTTTCTTCTTTCAAAGTCTACCAAGAGACTGTAGAAAAAAACACCAAAAACTCAAACTAACACCAGATAATCCAGATGATGCATTCAGGCCATTTCTGTGTATTTAGACAGTGGCCAAAATATCATTACAAACAGGAGCAGAAATGTGCAACAATGGCAAAGTCACATTCACAGCACAGGCACCGTTCCTGTGATTGTTTATTGAGCATCCTCAGGGTTTCTGTCCTTAAGTGCCTTTGTGCCTTTTCAAAGTGCTTTTGCCAGCTCTCACCTGATGTCTGTGCATGACAACTCCAAAGCCCTCAGCTCTGCTGTGCACAAACCACCCGGGACCATCTTCACAGGCCGGCTGGTTTTTGATCAAATTTAAACTTTATTTTAAAAAAGAAACCTAAAAAAAGTAAAACCAAAGGAAATCCAGAAAGTTTAAGGATGTAATTACCACTCAGTTAGGCAATTTTCTAATATCCTAAATGCTCTGTGTGATCACCAGCAGGACGCTGCTGGCCCACACCCCATTTAATTCACCTGCATATTCCCAAAATCCATTTCCAGCTGGGCTTGGGATCTGGTCCCACACCTCATCTTATCCTGGGGTCTCCCCTGAGCATGAGCTGGGGTTTCCTTTTGCAATTAATAATTTATCAACTTCTGCTTAAACCCAGGCACGTTTGATGCCTTTTTTTTGCTTTCACAGCATTCAGTGGAGCCACAGCCCACTGTCAGCAGCTGGTTTTGCCCCTCCAGCACTACCAGGGGCTGCCCAGGGAAAGGAAGGAGTCCTGGGAATTAACAGGAATGGGAACAAAAGGGGACATGAGCTATTTTGGGGCTGCAGCCCCCAAAAATCGGCTGCTGGGATGTTTCATCCAAACCCACAGAGCCAGCACATCCTGGTGGGGTTCAGCACTGACCAAGAAGATCTTGGAAGTTTTTGTTGAATCTTTATTGCATAAAAGCCCCTGGAAGAAAATTTGTCTTTAAAAAAATCAAATAAAATAAGGAAAACAACACCAGGCTGGTTCCTGCAGGGACAGACACTCCTTGGGCTGCAGCCCAAAGGCTCTGGTGGGTGAAATCCTTCGTCTCCATCCCTCCCAAAGCCTTTCACTCGAGTTTGACCTCCCTGATTTGGGAAAACAAAGCACCAGATAGGAGAAAAGGTCCTTAGAGTTAATAACAAAGCCTATTGACTTTCAAATGCAATCTTGTTGGTTTTTTTTTAATACAAATCTGTTGTGTTGCATCTTGTTTCCTTTCTCTCAGCACCCATTAACTTCAGGGACTATTACCATAAAGGAAATTAATTCCACCCCCACAAACACATGGAAACTCCTCCCATCAGGGTACTTTAACATCTCTTAAGTGCTGATGGGAAGTGATTATCCCACCATAACACCTCTGGTGCCACTACAGCAGGTGAAGTCCTTCCATCCATTAAAGATCCTATAACCTTTTGGTACATGTGAAGTTACATGGGAAGTCCTGTTCCCAGGAAAGGTTAATTAAAACCTGTAATTCTGGCGTGAGCTGGATGAGGGGAGGTCAGGCAGGAATTTCTCCCAGGACAGCCCCTTACTCTCTACTTAAATAAGAATTAAGTTCCCAAAAGGACTCAGAAGCCCAGCCCAACTTTTCCTGGCAAAGGGGTATTTATCAAAACCCAATGCTTCTGCCTCTACAACAAAGACTTAAAATATCCTTGTGAAACCCTGGAGCCCAGCCTGGTGACCTGCTGGGACAGGTCAAGGGGATGGCATGTTTGTAATGCCATGGGTAATAATTCCTGAGACTGAGTGGACAATTTAGGGAGAGGGGATCTTTCCTCCCTTGAGGAGTATAACCTAAGGGTACCCAACTCAGCCTTCCCTGCTCATTGAGAGGCTTGGACTGGATGACCTTCAAAAAGTCCCCTCCAGCTCAAACTATTCCTCAATCCTACATTCCCAGAATGAATTTTTAAAGGCAAATGGAGTGGTGGTCCCATCACCCACCTTTCCAACCCCATCAAGAGAAGCCCTGCACAGAGAGAGCTGGAAGAAGGGGCTTTATCTGAGCAGCTCTCAGGGGTTCATCTGTCTGCTGGAATTAGGCAATTAGCAGACAGAGCTAATGAACCTCAGAGACAAACAGCTGAGTGTCCCTTCTAACACCTCCTCCCTCAAACAGCTGCTGTGAGGAAGGTGGGCTCTGAGACCACCAGCATGTGGGAGCTGTTTCACTGGGAAGGATCCCGTTCTTTATTTATTTCTGCAGTGTGAGGAATGAAGGGGAAGGTAATAACCACCTCAGAAATATCTCCACATGCAGCCCTTTGTGCACTTATTTAATAGAAAATAGAGGCATTGGAGGAGACCACCAAGCTCCAAGCTCAGTTTTTGCCACCTTCCCTGTGTGCTGGTGGTGAGGGAATGTGCAGTGCCTGTGATAAAGGCGGCAGTGGGGTAGAACCATCAGTGCTAGCTAAAAGCAAATGAAACTGGCACAAATAATTGTGCTGTAGAAAGCCTTTCTGTTGCACCTTGCCTATCACTGACAATTTACATATCTTAGGAAAACCTTTGTCAGCTTCTGTCATTTCTGCACTATTATGTGCCTTTCTGGATAATTACCAGTTAATGTGAAAAAGCAGATGGAAAAAACCTTGAAATTTCTGATAGAGAATCCTCAAACCTCTCCCCTTATCTGTGCACAGCAGCTTCCTGATTTCAAAAGAAGTTTGAAAACCTTTGTTAAAAATGTCCCTGATTCCCAGTTTGAATGAACCAAATGACATTCAGCTAAAATTATTCAGCTTTTTCCACAATTAAATTCCATTATCATGAACTGCCAAAGTAAAATGGAAGGTCTCTTAACTAATGTGTCGGTTGTTTGCTTGTATTTTTCGTGGTGTGTATTGTATAAAGCTGTGTGAAGTAGAAGGAGGATAAACAATAAGTGTAATTTTGCATCAATGAGTGGGGCATTTTTAGACCCTTTATTATGGGAACACACCAGGGTTGGTGGGTTTTCTCTCTTCTTTATTTCCCCCCCTCCTTTTTTTTTTTTTTCTTCCTGTTATTTTTTTTATTCCTTTTCCTGAAAAACCCACTGAGACTGATTGGATATTTCACCAAACTTAAGGAGCAGTGTCAGGTTGGTTTTTAGCACCAGGAATGATTTTTTCTATGCAACCCTTGCATACCATGAGAGCTCAGCACTGAGCAAGCACACACTTCTCCTGTCCCTCTAATGAAGAGGCAGTGTAGCAGTACGCAGGGGAAATAATTTCATTTAAAAAGAAAGCATTTCCACATGCAGGGGAATTGTCCTTGTGTTGTCTCAGTTGGTTTCCCCCTTGTTCTTCTGCAAGACTTAAAATTAAGCTGCCCATGAGAAAGGCAGAAAAGTTAATCACAGAATCCTAGAGTGGGTTGGGTTGGAAGGAACTAAAATATCATCTCATTCCAGCCCCTGCCATGGGCAGGGACACCTTCCACTAGACCAGGTTGCTCCAAGCATGGTTTCCTCCTGTGCAGGATGGGGTAAAGCAAAAATAACCTCTAAAGCCAAGGAGCAGCTGAGCCTGCTGTGCTGCCCACCTCTGAACTCCACAGTTCACATATTTCTGTGAGCCTGCAGTCAAAAAAAGAGAGAAACTTTCTGAACACTGATGACAGGGTTTTATGGGGGAATTTTCTGTACAAAATGCTTATAACAGGTTTAATTTTGCTCTGCAAAGCCAAGCCTCATTCAAAGTCTGTGGGTAACAAGCCCCTGCAGATGTGTTCTGCAATCACAGAATCATCATTTAAGTTCAATAAGACCCTTAAAACCCTCGATTCTGCTCAGCAGGATTTTTCTAAGCACTGAAAGCTTCAGGCCCTTTGGGCAAATGCACCTTTGCTGAGCCATCCCTGCCCTGGAGCTCACACCCAGCTGGAGGATAAGGAGGAGGCTTGGGCAGAGGAGGGCAAGGAGAAGTCAGCCTGGCACTGCAAGGCAGGGTGAGAGAAGTGGGACGGCGAGGAGCCAGAAGGACAGTCATGCTCCTGCTGGGACACCTCCTCTTCCAGGAGACCCAGGAGCAGCCCTGAGCAGCACAGGCAGGTTTGCAATCACACCAACCCCACTGCAGAGGGGTCACTCTTTTGCTCTAATGAATAGAAAAACACCCAAATACCCTCATGTAAACCCCTTTTCCCTTCAGTTGCTTAAAACCAACAAAACCTCACTCCACATTGGGTGATCTGTTCTGAAAACAGAGATTTACCAGCGGATACCCTGTGGCTCCTCGCTGGAGTCCGAGATCTGCTCAGCTGAAGGTTTGGGTGTCTATGTTACAAAAAAAGAATTCCTTTAGATACAGAGAGAAGGAAAGCAAGGTTGTGCTGGTGAGGATCACTGTGGTGGGAGCTGAAGGATCTTGGTATCAGATGTTGTATCAGAGCTCCACGCGCCGAGGCCGCTTCGCCCCGCGGCTGCCCTGCTGGTTTGTGCTGATGGTGCTTCTCCTCCTCGCTGGCATTTAACAGCCACATCCCCAGAGAATGACATTTCAGAGCCTGATTAAAATCATTGTCTTTCATGGCAGAGAAAGTTTGTTCTTCAAAGTAAAGAAGATTAAAAAAAAAAAAATGCTGTTGCAAACAGTGCTGAAAGCCAGATGAATAAAAACAACCAATAAAGGTTTTAATTCCATTATTTTCAATTAGCTCTTTAATTTGATTTAAGTCATTTGCACTTGTTGATTGTTTTACATCTCTTATTGTCCAGCATTTTATTTCACACATCTAACAGTATTAAATCAAACTGTTTTCTAGTCTTTGCCTTCTTTTGAAGCCTCTTGAAAGTCAAAGGCAGATATTAAAAACAAACTTTCATCTCTCTGCAGGTTATTTGTAATCAGACCTTTCTCATCAAGGGCTCATTTCATATGTGTTTGGGATCTGGGAATTATTAAAAATGCCAATCCAGCTTGTGAAAAATATTGCCCAGGCTTCAATGTTTTGAAACTTCAGCATCATGTGTGAATTCATCAGCAGCAGGGGAGACTTGGTGCTCCTGGTTGTAGGTACTCACACGCAGTGATGGCTCAAAGTCTACACAGGATCCTACTTCATGTTGCAAACTCCTGTTTGTTGACCCTTGGTTCTGAATGGCTGGTGTCTTTAATAATAAATTATACAACAATTTATTATTAAAGGGACAGTGTTGCTCCCCCGTTGCAAATTCACAAATCTCAATGTGTATTTTGGAGAAGCCCATCATAGTCCTGCGGCTGAGTTAATTTCTCATCTCAGCTTGCTGCTAACCAACAAGTTCTGCCCAGGAAGAGCTTGGTGAATATCCAGGTCAGCATCTCAAAAAAATACGTAGTTAGGTCTGATGCCAATTACCACTTAGACCTTTATTTCCTTCAGATCCTCTTTTCCATGAATTTTTGCTGTCTTTCCCTATATATCCTACTCACTTCTTTTATTATGTCTTGTCTACATGAAAATACAGATTTTGTAGGTTGTACAAAGGAAGGTCCTTCTAAAGAAGTGAATGTAGGAGAGTTAAGCCAATCTGAGAATCTCTTGAATGAAAGTTTATGAAATTCAATTATGAAGGTCCCTTTTCCAGAAACCCCTTGTTACCTTTTCTCTCCATTCCATTACACCAAGAGAAAGCCTCAGCAGCTAAATCAGGTCACTTGTTGATTGTCCTACACCACATTCCAAGGCATTTCCACTACTGTTAGGACTGATTTTGAAAACATCAAATAATCTGGATGGAGAGCACTGATGGAAGAGCTGGACCTGCAGAAGCCGTTCCACCTTCCATACTATCAGATTTTACCAAAATGCCCACAAAAATATTTAAATACTTCAAGTTTTCACCACGTTGACATATACACAGAGGAAGGTAGAGTGAGGAAAGCTGGTTATGAACTGCCCCTGGGCAAGGATAGCAGATTGCTGGGTGAAAATGTCAATTCCTCTTCCTTGGCAAATCAACATTGGGACTCACATCTTGTGAATAAGAAAGTTGCTAGTGTGGTGTTAAAATTTTCCAGGTTTAAAAACTGCACTGTGGAGTCAATTCTCTGTCACAAGATGGAGGCCCATCCCCGCTGGGCTCGAAGGCAGGGCGGAGCTGGAGAAGGTCAGGCATGAGCTCTCTCTTTGATGGAGACATCCAAAAATTGAGGGTTAAGCTCCGTGGGAGCAGGCAGGGGAGGTGCTTCTCTCCTGGTGTGTGTCTCTCAGGAGGAGCTGTCCCACACGGTGGGTGGACATCCCTGAACAAAGGAGAAACCTTTCAAAGCAGAGCCATCTTTATCTCAAAGGCAGCATTCCCTCTTTGATCTCAAGATGAATCAGGCTGGCTTTGTGCTCCTCAGCTCCTCCTTAAATAGCACCTTTCTCCAAATAGGAAAAGCCTGAATAGATGTAAGGCTTGGGTGGTTTAAGAATCACTTTTCCCTTCCGAAAGCAAAATTGGGTGTTTCTCATGGTGGGAAGGAACCCTCACATGCCCACCTCCAGACCTTGTAATTCTCCCAGATCCTGCAACTGAATTTTTGCAGGTGTTTTTCCCATGATGGGAGGAACTGAACCCATCAGAGGATGGGGAGACTTGGTGTGCTCTTGCAGTGGGTTTGCCAAAGTTAATTCCACCACGAGCTACACATTGGTGTCACCTTCTTCCAAGACATCTCCGATCCTTCTGTTTCATTACTGCTCCCTCCATAAAAGGGCCCCAATTAAAAGCGTGGCCTCTTGTTTGATGAACCAGGAATCCATACATCCTGTAATTTTCCTTCCTTCATCCTCTTTCCCTGAGTTTCTCTGTCATATTCAGTAAAGTCTCTTTTATTGAACATCTGTTTGGTGCATAGCAGGCTTATCCAAACTCGGCAGGAAAGCACCTTTACTCCAAAATAAATTAAAACAATGTATGTGCCTCTGGCCAATGGATCATTGGATGGGAGTCATGAATGTACATTTGTGGATATTTGATGGGAAGTTTATCATTTAAATGATGGAAATACAGTACTTCAACATATGGATCATTCTGAGCTACTCTCTTTCCTTTCCAGTTGAAGAATCATTGTGCATTTAGAGGAACTAGACAAAATTAAGAATTTAAACTGGTTTGCTTGTAAAAGCTATTACCAAAGAGTGGAAATACAAAAGCAAATGCAGGGGTGGAGTCTGACTCTGAGATGTACGTGGATTAAGCTGGTTTAGTTTTAGGTGGTGCAAACAAAGAGCAAAGCATATTAAATTAGCAAAGAGGGAATTAAAAAGTGAATTAAAGACTTAAAATAGAAATTAAAGTACATAAAACCCCTCTGCAAGGATGGTAGTGATCAAATAAAGCTGAGAACTCAAAATTTTTTGTCTTCTCTGCTGTTTTTATCCTGATTAACAAGATGAGTCCAGTGTGGTGGTCTGCAGTAGACCTTTCCTACAGCTCTGAAATTTTTTTTTTCCCTTTTTCATACAATATCTACAATAATTTCCATAATGAGAAATGTTTTCTGCCCTGGAGAGTTGTGCTAGCAGGGGAGTCCTTCCCCTGCTCTCAAAACCATCTCCTAATTCCTGAGGCAATCGAGCAGCAGAAAACTCTTAACACAATTATCAGGAAATAAAATCAAGAATGTTGAACTCCAAAAGGAGCCTTGGAGTAATCAAGGCATTCAAGATGATGCTGCAGTTTGATTTCCAGTTATTAAGACACCTTTTGGTATTTGACAGTGTGAAAAAGATCTCCACATCTGGCCAGTTCATGCCACTGTGTGTCGTGACCTTGACACACCAAACCCATACTACAAAATGAGTTTTAAAGCAGACACAACTAAAATTCCCCTGAGACTACAATATATTTTCTTGCCTGAATTTTCTGCTGTCCACACTGTACAGACATTGAATCCAGACTGAAACTGTTCAATAAAATGTACTTTCTTTTCAGATTTAGTTTGCCAGTATTTCTCACAAAAAGCGTTGAGATTTCTCAACTACATTTTGCAGCTACTTTTAAACCAGAAATTATCACCTTTTAAACCGGAAATTATCACCCTGTGTTCAATTAGTGAACTTAGTCCATTTAAGAAGCAAGACCATGTGTAGTAAAGTATAAATATATACTTATATATAAAAGTGTAAGTTCAACTGCTGCCATGAAAGGAGAGGTCACAGTACAACAGGCTCAGAAAATCACACGGGAATGGATCTGCTAATGACAAAAGCCAATATCAGAAATAGAAGTGAAAATTATTTCCTATTGCATTTCTCTACTTAATGTGCAATAATGCCTAAAAGACAGTGTGCCAAGTAAGACTATTGCTACTTTTATACACCTGCTTCAGCCCAGTTCCCCCTCTCCATGGCTGTCCAGCCCAGCAGGACGGGGTGCCCACGGCTGTGGGAAGATGAGCTGGGAAGGCCCAGCACTTCCATCCAGGTGGAGATTTCAATGACTCCCCTTGGTATTTTTGCAGTGAACCAAGAGTTTTTCCTGCCAAAGCAGTACAACCTCAGGCCACATTGCATTAATACTTCACTGCAGATTTGTGCTTGGCCCTGGGACCATGGAAAGCTGCCTCTCTGGCAGGGCTTTTCCATGGGGTTTGTTGTCAGAGGCATGGAAGAGTTACTACCAGTCTTTTAAAGAAGACCTTGCCTGAGAGTCTGTAATCACTTGCCAGAGCAATCTCACCTCTGAGGGGCAGACACTTAACAATCTATTATGTCCTAATTAAGTTTGGCCGTGTTTACACTGCTTGATGATGATGCATAAAGATTAATTTACCTTTCCAGCCCTGCTGCCAGAACGTACTGCCACAGAACCCCATTAAAAATGGAAATAGCAGTGAAGTCTCCAATTATTTTATATCACCTTAAGTCTCCCAGAATTCATCATTTTATGTGCTGTTACTTTAATTTATTGGCTTATCATCTATTGAGGTAGTAGCAGTTATTGCAAGTCATTCTATATATGTTTTAAATATGGTGCTATCATTTCCTATGGAGAAACAACCCTTATTTACAGTTTGTCAATTTAAGGAGGCCAAAGAAAGCCATTTAATTGCTTATGAATAAAAAAACCTTACAGAGCCACAACTAAAATTGGGTTCCTCTGACTGTCACTGGAGTTTAGAATTAAACAAGCCTGAGCTCTTCAGTGTGACCCTGATGAAATTAAGTGCAATCAGGATGAAGGCAGAACCACGATTATACAGGTTGAGCTTTACACTTTGATTTTCTTGAAACATTGATTAGGGATGTGAATATGAATTAAAGATCTTGGCAGTGTTTCAGCAGAAGTCTGAAATTTGCAATGAGATCTTGAGCACATTCATTTTGTCCTCACTTTGACAGGTTCTGGAGTTTGCATGCATTGGGTCACTCGTTCACCCAGGAGCTGTGGCCAGAAAAGGTGATGGTCACATCATGGTGCCAGGGGCTCCTGATGGAAGAAGTGCTGTTCCAGAGGAATCCTTCAGCCTGGAGCACTAAAAGTTCACCTTGCTGCAATGACACAGCTGGGAAGGTGTTATTTGTGTTTGGGTTTTCTGAATAGTGAAAGAAACTTCTCACAGCAGAGGCTGTCCCTTCCTCCCATGGGGTCTGGAGCTCTTTTGTTTGTGGTCTGGGACATCTCATCAAGGTCTGGCAGGGCTTAGCTTGAAAGGGAAGGATGGAGGCTGAGGACCTTTTTCCCAACAGGAGCAGGGTTTTCTCCCTTATATCCAATTTCCTAAAGCTGCCTGAAGCACCTTCAAAATTCCTTGAGATACAGAGGCACTGCCAAGCCCAGTACCATGGTCCTGTCACCTAAGTGATAGTGATGAACATTCCCAGGAGTCATGGTCACCAAAGCTGTGCCAGACCTTCACAGGGATTAAATCAAGGATAAGAATCCTTAGGAAAAAAAGAGCATAATGAGCTCATAAATGTTATTTCTCTGTGGTTATTCCCTTCCACTCTCATCCTTCATGACAGCACTTGTGCTTCCTCCTCCTGTGACTTCTTACACATCATTCATGGGTTGCTTCACTTATTTTTACTGAGTTGCCCCCCTTTTTCAGCCCAGTGATGCCAGCAGGAGATTTCAGAGCAGGTCAGGTTATTTAACAAGCAAACACCCTAACAAACAGCCCGTGTTGCCACACATCCTTGCTGGTTTATGGGGTCATGCACAGCAGTACATGGCCAATAAACCTTTTGACCATTTGTCACAGGTTTTATGAGCCGGTGCTTGGCTGGCTCAGATGCACCTTCCCAGGGCTGATGGCTCTGGAGAGCCACAGGCATCATTTATCCCAACATGGGCAGCACCCAGCACCTCACCACAAGCTGGAAACCATGGAAGGCACCTCTTTTTACCCAATCCTTGCTTTTTTCCCCCAGTAAGGTAAAGTCTTGGCTGCCCATTGAGTGTGAAAAGGCACCCAGAGCTTGGGGGCCACAGGATGGAAATCTGCCTGATGCCAAGCTCCTGTAGCACCACTGGGTAAATATTGGTGGGATCATCCCAGCCCATATCTGTTTGCACCCTCCTGCAAGGGGTGGGCTCATGGTGCCACATCCCTGCCCAGTGATTACAGCTGGGACCTGCCACTGCATAACGAGTGGGGCAATGGGGGAAATGTGAAATACCATCCATGCTATGCACAGTGGGAAATAAATCCAAGGTGAAATAGTAAATCTTCAAGGAGTTACAGAAATCCAGATAGATACCCTGGTGGAGATGCATTTATTGTGAAGCGCTACAAGGTTTTTCTCTTATCTCTAATTTTATAGATCTGTGCAGCTGCAGCAGTCCTTGGATAGGGCACATATTTGAAAATACTATAAATTTCACCTCCTATTTATTTCAGATTCATTGGCACTCTCTGTCTTTACTATCTCCTGGTATTTTATGCCTCAGTACTTGGAGAAAAAATGCTTTGTTTGCACTAGATGTAATATGGAAACTCTCTCTGACATTTAAACTTTAGTATCAGTTTGCCTACAGTGTTAATATCACTGAAACTGCTTATATGGATTAAATTGCCTACAGTATATAATGCCAAAATATGAACACAGCACATTTACTGATTTAAGCCCTTGAAAGAATTATTACCATTAAAATATTTAAGGTCACCTTTACAAATGCAATAAATCAGGGGGATGTCAAACAGAGAGCGTTTAAAGCTCCCAGTCTGGAGTAGCCCAGTGGGAAAATGATGGTTGATTCATTGTCGTGTGCAGACAGGGGTTTGGGTTTTGTCACACTCTTCTGGGGGACAGCCTTGGGGCTCACACCTTTTTGGGGAGCAACCTGGGGGCTCACACCCCTCTGGGTGTGGAGGACCAAGGGGACACTGCTGTTCTCACCCAAATTCTGCCACTGTTGCACCAACTCCCGGCCCAGTTCCACCAGCTCTGGAGGTCTCACAGGAGGAAAGAGCAGCAAAACCTCATTTCTGTCATTAAAGCCAGACACAGCAGCTCGTGTGCCCTCGGGAGGCAGAACTGATGAGTAAGAAGATGCCATTTTCATGCAGTCACTTTTCTGCACAGAACAGCCTATTCATGCTACGGGTCCAGTTCTGCAAAAACCCTTATTGAGGTCAACACAATTTACTGATAATTGAAGTCAGAGGAAAGTTTTGCTTCAGTGGGAACTGGCAAATCAAGCCTATCAGACAATTCTTTAAAAAAAAAAAATCATCCTTCATTATGCTTTCATCTTAAATATTAGGATTCAGCAAATTTCCCTAGAACAACCACTGTGTAAAACTTTAATCTTTTGAGAATGGATTGGGACTGTAATTGCAAAACCCAACATCCTCCTCCTGTACTGCATTCCCTCTCTCCAAATGTCAGCATTTACTAGCAAGTTATAAATGGGGGATAAATTTGCATGTGGTTATTACTCATGCTTTCATTTGTTTCCAGGTGACTGTTTTTAATGTTTAGCACAAACCCCTTATCTGCAGTGGCCCATCATAATTTACAGCATGAGGAGGCAGACTAATGTTCATCACCATTGCCTGGGAAAAGTACAGGAGGGTGGATAAAATCCTACTGAAGTGGGATGGTTTTCCCAAAGGATCTTTCAGAGAAAGATGAGATTTTTGTGCTGGTGATTAGAATACACTTGCTTTAGTAAAATGCTCTTAAATAAAGGTAACCTGGTGCTTCCTCCAAAACTTGGGGCTTTTTAAAAGAACATAACTTATTTTCTGCCTCTTCAAAGAGGCTGATTCGGGGAGCACTGAGCCCATCCTGTTCCCACTCCCTGTTCCCAGAAACTCTGACTGCACCCGGGGCAACCAAGCAACAACACTTGTGCCTTTCTTCCCAGTTTTCTCACAGAAAGAGCCTGAATTCCCTAGAAAAACACAACTAACCCTAAAGAAACGCTGCTGTCACGGGCCAAGAACGAGCAGCTCCCAAGCCTGAGCAGATGCTTTGCCGCAGGAGGAGAAGCGGAGCCTGACCCTGGACTTTGGACTGCTCTATCCGTGAGATTTAACAGTTGGGTAACACATTTGATAATTGAGTGTGTTAATATTTTGCAAGAGAGACTGACAAGCAGATTGTTGTCAAATCAAGGCTCCGTCAGGCTGCGGATATTGAAGTTGGCAGAGCCCAATAATTTACGGCTTTCTCCTTCAGCTTCTCATAATTTACTTCCCAGCCACTGAAGGGAAACCTGCAGCCAAAGAAAATTGATGGACTCATCGTGCAGACATGACACTCCTGAAACCTCAAATTGCTATTTTATACACATGGTGCAAAGAGGAATGATCAATGGGAGCTGGAAACTCCTCATTTGCAGGAATCCTGGAGAGGCTGCACCGGACCTTTCTGCTCTCCCACTTTCCTGGGACTTGCTGGTATATTCCAAATTATTTCCATTTAACATTTTCCTCTACCCAGTGACCTAATAATAGTGAAACCACTGACTCTAAGCTATTAGTTTATATTGGTACAGAGTCTTAGGCCCAAGTGGGTGATATTTTGCTAAAAACAAGACCCAAAGTCACTCCAACTCAGCCCAACTCCTGCTGATTGTGTGATCTCACCAAATGGAACAACCCAGCTGCTCATTTTCAAGCTCAGGTTTATGTTTGTTACTAAATTCATGCCCTGACAAAGTTTTTGGGAGTTTCTCATTGCACATCACGACCCCTGAATGGTCTCCATCAGCCACATATACATGGCAGTAATTTCCTTTCCAGTGCCATAATACACACCTGCAATCATGGGAACACAAAGTTTAAAAATTCCTCCATTCCTTCCAGAGAAAATAGAAAATCAAGAATTGTTTGTATAATAAAACCACAGAGGTTTCCAGACATAAAATGAGATTACTGGGACGTAACAACAGTTACTGAAAACAGGACAGGGCTGGGGGCTGATGTTTCCCAACTAAGTCAAGTCAATTTTTGAAGGCATTATGTGCACAGTTTTTTAGAATCTGTGTGCCCAAATTCATTGCTACTGTCTGCAGATTTATCTGAGCAGAAACCTACCTCAGTCTCCAAGAAACTTGGTGTTGTCACTGGGAAGGAATTGAGGCTGGTGCAAAGGCAGCCAAGCTCTTCCCAAATCCTTGTCAGCTGCTTGGAGAGAGGCTCAGGCAGCACCGCCACAGGGTAGGGTGGGGGAACTCACTGAATCCCCACAAACACATCCAGAACCTACAGAAAAATACCACTGAGTGTATTTTCCTAAGAAAAGAAGTCCAGGGAGAGGCAGAAAAATTTCCTTCAGCAGGGAAATAAAGAGAACGAAATAAAAGCTTGGCTTTGCTCGCCAAGACAAAGAGTTTTTACACCCAAAAATGTGCATGGATGTGAATAAACCTGTGGATTCAGGAGGGCTACAGCACATCTCAATAACTTCAGGCTGAACTGAGCTTTAATGTGTATTTAGGCTGGTTTATGTTGCTTGTGGCTTGTGTCAAGGTATTTGTATTTGTGCTCTTTAGAAATTTATTGAAATGGGGCCTTTTACAAGTTTGCCATTTTAGCTGTGCTGTTCATTCACTGGGTGGTAAAATTATCACTCTTTTCTTAGGCCTTTTCATCCCTAGTAAAGGTGCTGTAGGATAAAAAGCACAGCTCATGCCACAGAAGAGAAAAAACATTCTTATGGTCCAAAAACATAAGGCAGCAGAAAAAATAAAGCAAAAACCACTTCTCTGAAAATGCAGAATCACTCACAGTCTGACCTCACAACCTTGTACCCACTGTATGCTGTAAAAACAAAAGGAGGAGTTTGGAAATGACACAAACACACTTGGAAGTAACAGATATTTAACCCCTAATTCACCAAGCAGAATTCATTTTACTGCATTAGTCCGCACCAACAGCCAAACTGAATCTGGCCAACCCAAATTTATAACAATGTACATTTAAAACATATTTTTAACCATCATAGAATGGCTCTGCACAACCCCCAAAACCACACCATGTTAATGAACACTACCCTGTATTTTTGCAGTGTTACAAATGGAAGAAAATGTATTTATTCTTTTTTTTTTTTTAAGTTTTCAGAGATCAGCTGGGGTGAACCTGCTTGAAAAACATGGTAAGCTTCAAATCAAATACCACAGTTCTGAGAAATCCATTAACCATTCACATCTAAACCTCAGCCTTCCACGCTTCACCCTATAATGCACATTGTTGTCAATTTTTGTCTTATTTACCCCCTGCTAATAGCTGGGCTCCATTCCAAGAAACTTAAGACAATTGTGGAGAGATGCAGATCTAACATTCTTCAAGTTGACAGCCAATAGTTCTGAGCATTTAATTCCCGAGACGGAAGAATCTCCAAATCCTGCTTTTGTAATTCACCCGGGAAAACACATCAGAGCCAAAGTGTGTCTGTGCAGCCTGAGTAAAAATGTTATTGTTTGATCCAAGTTGTATCTTTCTTGGCAGATTTGTAGGGATTGATCCTGCCTGACTGGGGTATTTTAATAGGGAGCTGAGCACTAAACTCCTGATGAATTATTGTATTGTAACCATCGGCACAGCTGAGGTAAAGGTTCATCCCTTTACCCTCGTTAAAGTTTAAGCAGCTCTGCCAAATTCCACCAGACTTGGCATGTGTGACGTGACTAATGACTCCTCTAAACTTGGAGTCAAAAGCTTCCAGTGGGAAATGCTCCATCTTTATGTATTTGCCCCCAAGCAGTGGCGCAGGGGAAAAAAAAAACAAAAAAAAAAAAAAAAAAAAGAAAAAAAACCAAAAAAAAAACAGCAACAAACACCAAACACATTATTCCGTTTGCTTAGGTTGGAAATTTAAGCAGCTAAACACAACTCTGAAAGTTGTACAATATTTCTGCGTGGTTTTGATAAAGGGTTTATGCTTAAAGCAGAAAACATGAAGGGTCAAGGACCTGCCTCCTCCCTTTAAGGAGATAACACCAATGAACAGCCCCAAAACATTTGCTCGGATCCTCAGGGCTGTGGTGCAAAAACACATCCTGAGGCTGAGCTTCAGCCAGTGGGTATGAGGTGGGTTTTTCTGAACCTCACATGGTCCTTCTGCTCATCTTGCTTCTCTCCTGATCTGTCTAGTCCTTGTGTAGCTCTTGAGCCACCTATTCTGGTATTCAATGTGATTTAAATGGAATTATTAATCTTTCTTCCCCAGGCTGATTAGACTTATGAGTACCTAAACATTGTGGAAAATGCCACCACACTATTTGCCTTTTCATTCATTAGTTTTGAAGCGATACTGGCTTTATATCCCCTTGCAAATCTCCCTGTGTTTACGCCTCCAGGCTATGCTGAAGTCCCAGATTTTTTTCCCTCTGTGATACAACTAAAACATGCCCTTCTCTGTTCATCCATCAGCAAACCATCAGCATTTTGTGTCTCCACAAGACCCCTCTGGACCCCCAGATGCCACCCAGGCCCATCTGCTGCTCACAGCCAGAGCAGGTTGCTGAGGATCTGGTCCAGCCAAGCTCTGAACTTTTCTGCCTCACCCAGTTCAGTGTTGGGATGGCAATAGCTTCAAGAAACCTGTTTTCTCCTTTTATCCAAATAACTCTACACATGTAGGAGGAGTGACTGGATTCTTCTTTAAATCCAGCTGTGAAATTTTCCTTCCTTGGCACAGCCACAGAATGATTTGACGTGGGTCAGATTTATGATGTGTAGGCAATTAATATTTCGCTTGGTATTTTCTCGTGCAATGCTAATTACATCCCAGTCTTTCATCCTGGATTGGAGTTTGCTGTCATGAAGCTCTAACACAGATCCATCCCAGGCCACAGCTAAAGCATCCACGGGTGGTCATACAGAAAAATAATTAATCACCCCATTCTGCAAGTGAGTCATTAACTGCTGACACAGGTTTTCATCCAAATCCTGGATTCTGGGACACTCCATATCAGCAGCTGGAGACTTTGACTGGCATTTTCCTTATTTCAGTATCATGAGCTGTATTAATTTTGTGTGCTTTGCTCCTTGTGCAATTCATTATCTAGAGAGATGGGACAGGGTTTTTTCCTGTGTTTATGCAGGTCCACCCTTGTCTGGAACATCTGTGCAGTGCTGTTCTCATGTCTGCCAACACAGAGGTTTAGTGTCTCCTGGAGGAGCCCCAAACTCCAGCTTCCATTCCTGCCCTACTGTAAAAATAAACTATTTGGAAAATTTACCTAAATTAGGTAAAGATTCTCCAATGAAATATTCAGGAGCCTACAAAATGCTTTGCTTTTACTGGAAACAAATGTTTTGCTTTGCCTGAAATCAAACCTTTGGTCTGGGGGGGAAGAAAATCAGGATAAATCCTTTCTAGAGCAGAATATGCCCCATCATGTTTATCCATGAGAAACTTGCCCTTTGCAGGAGACCTTGTCTTCAATAGCTCCTGACTCCTGCTGACTGCACAGCTTGGAAAAGGGTGTACAAAAAATTAATATATTGTTGAAAAGCCGCCAGCTGGATGCCTTGGCCACCTCTGGGAATCCCTTCCTTTGATGGAAAATAAATATTTACAGTTAAATAAAACCTTGAATGATTTTGGAATAATTCTTTCAAACAGCAGTGCTACTGTACGGTGTGAAAGGACTCAAAAACCCCAAGTTGGTTCATTTTTTAACTTCAAAGTTTGATGGATACACTCTAAATCCAAGATAAAGTACATTTAGGCCAAAAGGTTTGAAAGGTGATCTCTGATCTTAGTGTGGTTCTCCATCATCAGTTTATAAAAATGCTTGGCAAGGTGTTCAGTGTCTGTGGGTCTGTTCCTTTCCAGGTAACTTTATGGAGCTGATCCAGTTCCCTGTAAAATCATCAGGGAATTGGGCACTGCCTTTACTGCAAGTTTTGAGAGAGAAAGGGCTGAAAGTTTCAACTGGTGCAAATCGGCTCTGTTCTGGTAAAGTCAGCATTTGGAGTCTGTTCATGGCTATTTGGGATTTATCAAATAAACTCTTCATTTCCTTGAGAAATTCCAGGGCTTCAGAACTAAAAGAAAATAAACCTGATTTCTGCTGAAAACCAGCATTTGCCAAAATAATTTCTCAAATCCAGTATTGCAAGGTGCAAAGATATTTAAGTACCATCAATTATGCCTCGCCTTATTTTATACCACGGAAAGTATCAGCCATCCAATTGATATTAATATCTCAATTTAACAAAATACACTGTTGAAAGAGTGGTTAAATTTGCCCTTCAGCTCTAGGTACGATGGCACAAAAATCAAGAAGATGAACTTCTCTATAAACATCTCATTTAAGATCTTAAACCCCTCAATAAATCTGACAATAATGAATAGTTTTTGGTGTCTTTCAGTAGCTCACGAGACAAAAGAGCCAATACAACATGTCCCAAGATCACTGTGCTGAGTGAATGAGCAGGATGTCCCTTGGCATTGGTGACAAACAGTGTAAAGGACTTCCTGCCACCACAGTCTAAAGGAATCAGGTGCCCCAAGAACTGCCATATCTATTATTTGCCCCCAAATCAGCTGTATCAGGAGGATATTTTTATGGATCTTGCTGACCACAGCATGTCTGTGGTGGTTGGGTACCTGTTCCCATCAAAAAACTGCCAGGCCCTGATTAAAATTAAGACCATTTTTCTCTCTCAGAACATAATTGGTAAAATTGGAAATATTTCTTGCTGTAATAGCGAGGCTGCCCCTCCTTATCTCAGGGTAGTGTGTTCTCCTAGCAAAATCATCATTAAGTAAAGCTTGGAGATGAACCATGAGGAAAAGTTTAAATTTCAGTTCCTGGAGATTTGGAGGACTTACTCATTTCTTACTCTTGGGTTAAGTTGCGGAGATTTTATAGAGGTGGTTCCTGAACAGCATTTATGGATCTCTGAAAGGTCATCAGACTCACAGCTTGGTGGGTGTATGGATTGTGAATTTATTGCCAGTTTGAAGAATTTATAGAGCTCCTGCCCAAGAAGAGAACCAGGCTGTGGGAATGATGGGTATTTATGGCTGTAGGGATCTCCAGAAGAACTGCATCTACCAGGAGTAGATGAGGTCCTGGTTTGGATCTCTCTCCACTCCCAACATCAGGGAATTTGTGCCTCTGTTGGACACTGGAGGCATCACCCCAAACACAGTGTCCATCATCCTGGTGATACCACCCAGATGTAGTTCTCATTACCGTGGAATACCTCCTTATTTAATGGCATTTGTTAAATACTTGCCATGGAATGTGAAAACAACACCCTGTCAACGCTTGATCTGGGATGAGAACAGCACAGCAAACTTGGATCAGCTCTGATGTTCCACTTGTGTACCCGTGGCAGGGGACAGTGTGGGTGGGCATGGCTTTGTCCTCACCCTCACACTTGTCACACCTCGGTGTCACCCACAGGCTGCACAAGGGACAGGGATCAACTCATCACCAACAACACCTGGCAGCAGAATAACAAATATTAAGTGGTTTCAGCTGGTATTTTTCAGCTGAAGGAGTGAAAGGAGAGAGCTGACCACTGACTTGTTATGTCAACATGTCATGGCAGCAGTGTCTGGCCAGGACAGAGCCCTGCAGGTGACAAACAGCTTTCCTGGTAAACACCAGCTGGGAATCTCTTCCACAACGCTCACGGTTTAGGTTTCTTTACATCCATCCTTATGTGCTGGCAGTTTAAGCCCTCAGGGTTTTGCTGTAGTTTTTTCTCCTCAGGTTCAAGCAACCAGATTAAACACATGTAAACTCATTTAAAATTCCCATTCAGGTTAGTACATATTGCATTGTATACATGTATGTACAATGTATAAGATAAATGTGTGTGCACTGGAGACAAAAGCTGCTTGCAAAATCAACGTGGAGTTCAATGGTCTCTTGCACACAAAAAAAGAAATTTCCTGAAACAACACATCTGAAATACCCTTACAGATGTTCCTCTGCATTACCAAAAAAAACCCGTCCCCTGAGCTAAAATGAAAATTGATTTTGAAAAAAAAAAAGCTGAAGGATATGAGTGGATCATCATAATTGGATCAACATGCTCCAAAAGCTTCAGGCTACTTCAACTTCATTTCTTAGCTGACAGCTTTCTTTTGGAATTCTTCAAACCAAACACAAATGGTTTGATTGCAATATGTGAAACATTTGACCATCATATCCTTGACAGTCAATCTGCTGCAGGGGAGATTTGATAACTGTTGTCAAATTCATAACAGCCAGTCTAATCCAGAGAACCAACAAAAAAACACAGGAGCTGCTTCCACAAAACCAGAGATGATATTAATGTAAAATGACACCATTTACAGGGAAAATATAGGAAAAGGCTGTATTGGGTCTTTTCCAAATAATGTTGCAACCACATCAACTGATCTTACTGGTTCTTAACTGGGAAATACAAATTAGAGCTGTTTAAAATCCACTTGGTTTTCCCTTCAAGTGTCACGTGAGAAATGAGAGCAGCAAGATCAAGTCCCTCAAACTGAGCCTGCATTAATTTATGGACAGCATTGTCTGGGGACATTAGAGCTGAATTGTTCCTCCCCAGAAAAAGAGGCATTGTAGATGTTGGGGCAATTGGTAAATTTCCACATCTTCCATCATTAAATGGATGAAAAAGAAATGGGAAAACCACCATAAAAAGAAAAAAGGTAATAGAATAAAATCTAATGGTACCTCCTCTGTTTATTTCTATGCCAGGCAAAAGTGAAAACTGCAGCACTAATTGGCAGAAAGGAACTGAAGGATATCATGGATGAACTAGTTAGTGGATGTCAATATTGTATTAAACATTGAGTCGGAGGAGTTTTAATAAGTACATGCTTTCTAAAGTTGAAGCTGCAAGATATTTATCAAAATTTTATGGAGGATTTAATTCACAGTCCTAGATTTAGGAGAAAATATCCTTGATTCTCACTGTAGCTATGCAGGGTTAGGGAGGATGACGAGTCAGGAGCTCATCTTGAGCAAGTAAAGTTTAATTTTAACAGCAAACCCCTTTTTCCTGACAGATCTCAGGCTCTCAGTCTCCATCAGAGCCGGTTTTAGGGAGGTGATAAATGTCAAACAAATCCCTCTCTCCAGGGAGGTTTCCAACTCTTGACTTTCCCAACACCACCAAGACGTGGGACTGATCCCATTCTCCAGGACAGCAATTGAGCTTCCAAGCCCTGCCCTTGCACTTTGCTCCTTTTCTCTTTTCCATACCCACAATAAACACATTTCCTCCAGAGTTTTCCTTTGCACAATTATCCCTCGGCAGTGGTTTGGGGTTTTTTTTCCCATTCTTTTATCTGTTTCTGTCTTGAAAAACTCAGGAAGCAAAAGGGATAAAGTTTAATGACTCTTCACAGTTCAGTGTCCTGCAAAATTAGAGAAACATCTGGAAATTGTTTTTGCTTTGGGATGATTTTAACTGACTAAATGATCTCATCTGCAGAGCTGGGCAGGCTGGTGGAGGATGGAGAGCAAGAGTTGCTCCCTCCTACCTGAAATGCACCACAAATCACATTCCAAGAGCTTTTCTAGCTCCCTAAATCCTCTGGATTCTTTTCTACCATTTAGAAGCAGCCTTCATTAAACAGCTATAAAAGTAAATTAAGAGAAAGCAATAACATCTGATTAGAGCCAAGAAAAAAAATCAATTGCTCAGCATGAACAACTAAGTAATAGCAAAATATTCCAGACATTTCCAAAAGAGGAATTTTAGCATAAAAACTTTGCTCATGGGAAAAGAGCTGTTATGTGAGCTGGAATTTGAACAACTGGGATTAATAAATCTGCATTCTTTAATTCTTTCTCCAGCTCTAACAGCCAAGAATTTTCATTTCTAGTAGGAAAGTGCTGTGGTGCAACATTACCCAGTTTGTTTCTCCTCATCCCATTTTTGGGATGTCACCTGTGAGGGAAGGATGTGTTTCCTGTTGGAGTTGTACAGGTGTTGGGCAGACCCAGCAGGACAAACCTGCAGAGGATCCAGCATCATGGCCAGACTCTCATGGAGGGAGGTTTGGGAATGACAAATGCAAATACCACTAAATTGTGACATTCTCTGGGAATTTCAGCCAAGAATATCACCCAGGATAAAGGATGGTAAGGAAAAAGTGTTATAAAAACTGTTTTTGAGAAAGCTGCCTATAATTTATTTTAGAAAGTAGTTTTTATATACTATTTATGTATATAAATATATATATAATATTTACATTTTTTTCTTCAAGTAGCATTTAAAAGCAGAAAATTTTGGACTGGAATATTAAGCATTTGGGGATACATTTATAACACTAATACTTTTGATATGATAATACTGAGTAATAATTTTATTTAGAGAGTAAAAATATTTGTGGGAGGAGCCAATTTTTTTCTTATACCACTGAGCCAGGAGGAGATCCAAGTCTAGTATTTTCATAATCCATCTTCATCTGCTCTCCTGGATATATTTTCCCTCTTTTCCAATACTCCTGTTAGCAAGACAACCTTCTCTCTCTGTCGGATTCCCTCACTCTTTGCTCAAGTTACCCTGGAATCAAAACAGCACTTACAGCCTTGTCTGCACATGTTGGAAATCCATTTGATGGCCATTGCAGGAGACACGTTTTCAGGTGGAATAACTTGGGAATTCTGCCTGGATGCATAGAGACAACAGAATTACTCTGCTGCACCAGTTATTCTTCCCAGATGGCACTGGAAAGGACGCTGGGGTGTTTCTGCTGGGGAGGAAAGGAACTTTCTTCCTAAGCAAATGTGATGGCTGTGTGAAAAGCCCCAATTTGGGCCATGTGCAGCACACATTGCCCCAGCACCTGGAAGCTGTTAGTGCTCAGGAGCACGGTGTGGATGGAGACTCCAGGGAGCAGCTGCGGCACGGCTGGGATTGCCCACAGAACGTGGATCAGTTTCCTGATAAACAGAGAGCACCAAAGGCTACCTGGAGGAAACCTCAAATTCAGGAGAGCAAATGAAAAGCAGAGATTGTTTTCCCCTGCAAAACTTCCTGAGGGAAAGTGCTGTAGCTGAGTGAGCTTGGCCTTTGGAACAACAGAAATGGTGCATTTGGGTGGGTTCAGCCTTCGCAGGCTTGGGCTGTAGATGAAGCAGCTCATTTGCATTTCAAAGCTGGCCTATATTCTGCTGATTGAGAGTAAATAATGCTCCATAAATATGTATTCCCTGCTCTGAGGTAACAGCACATCACAGCAAGAGAGCTTTGTGTGATGGCTTCAACTGCTCCGGGTGGTTTTCCCCTGGTTTGCTGGGAGACATCCCAGTGTCCAGCCAGGTGTGAGCACCTGCCTGGGGCAGCCAGATGTGTCAGGCGGCAGCAGGGACGGCTGCTGGGCACCACCATCTGCATGCAGGAAGAACCTAGAAGTGTTAAGGTTGGACAGACCTCCAAAGTCATCAAATCCAGCCTCCAATTAATCCCATCATGGCCACTAAACCTCACCAGAAGTTGTGCCACATGAAGTGTCCACTCAATTTTGAGCACCTCCAGGGATGGGGATTCCACTACTGCCCTGGATAGCCCCTTCCAATGCCTGACCATTCCTTCAGTGAAGAAACTTTTCCAAATATCCAATCTGAACCTCCCCTGGCCATTTTTCCTTGTCCTTCGTTGTCCCTTGTCCCCTGGGAGCAGAGCCTGATGCCCACATGGCTGCACCCTCCTGTCAGGAGTTTTGAAGAGTGAGAAAATTCCCCCTGAGCCTTCTGTCTTCCAGAGCAAACACTTCCAGCTCCCTCAGCTGCTCCTCATAGGACTGATGTTCCAGACCCTTTGCCAGCTCCATTCCCTTCTCTGGACACAGATTCCCAATTCCTCAAAGCCCAGCTTAGCATTGTTCTCTCAACAATGGCATAGATGGATGATTATTTATCCAGAATAATTTATCACTTGCATTCTGATGAAAATTAATGAATTTGATGATAAACTCTGCTATGAAATTAATGATGCTAAATTCCGGATATTAAATATAGACCTCGAGAATCCATGATTAAAAAGCTGTGAGATCTCTTTATTTTTGGGGCCTAACAAAGACACACAGTTATCTATATTTCTCCCAGCTTCAGTTAGTTCTCCTCCTACTCAAAATGTAAAATTGATTTGTTGCGTTGGGAAATAAACAACAAAAAATGATGCTTATCTTAGTTTGGTGATACGGCCGTGATAAAAATTAATTGGTCACCAAAAATTAGTATTCAAAGCAAGGAACACTCAGTATGAAAAAGAGAAGACTGCTAAAACATCCACCAAAATTGTAGATTTGGAAATCCTGTTCTAGAAATGCAGCTCAAGTCCTCCAAGCTATCAGTGAGGTGATGGAGATGGATGGGAGCTCAGGAGTCACAAATATTGGGCAGGGATTTAACAAAAGGACTTCAGGTATGAACAGAACATGGTGGTTTTTTTACTTAACCTGGTTTTTTTCTCATGTCAGGAAGGGCTTTGGGTCATTAGGATGTTTCAGAACATGGCACAGACTCCTCCTCCCTTCTGTTCCCAACCCTCAGAAGGAATTTGGTCCCTGCAGCTCCCCCGCTCTGTGTATATATTTAAATATATAAGTATATTTATGAAATATCCAGAAGAAAAAGTCAGAAAAACTGTCATGATAAAATGAGGAAAATGAAAACAAATAAAATAATTCCTCTGAAATATTAATACAGAATATTATTATACCCTTGTAGACTTTTTTTCCCCCAAAACTAAACCAATATTTAAATCTTATATAAAACATCCACAGTTTTGGATTTTATGAACTAAAAAACAGACATTATTTGAGGGGTAAAAAAAAAGGGAAATATCCAGAGACTGGTGTAGACTTTGACCAATCCTGCAGCCCTTGAGGGAAATTATTACAATAGACATCAAAGATCTTTCCCTCCAATTACACTTA
This sequence comes from Ploceus nigricollis, assembly GCA_013399945.1. NCBI lineage: Eukaryota > Metazoa > Chordata > Aves > Passeriformes > Ploceidae > Ploceus > Ploceus nigricollis. The sequence continues at coordinate 193,600 of VXBC01004953.1, read as the reverse complement.
AAGTGTGTTACAGTGTGTTCTGTAAACATGGGGAGAACATCCTGTGTCCTTAAATAACAAATAGACTTTTGAAGTCAAGAAAATGTAAGATCTCCAGAGAAAGCCGTGGTGGCTCCAGAGGAGCTGCCTTGCAGAAGGACTCAGGGACATTCCACGTGGGACTGCCACAAGAATAGCTCAGTTTTGGAAGAGGGAAGGGACTGACTAAAAAACATCTCAGTGGAAAACGATGGACAATTGTGCATTAACCTGAAGTAGGTTTTGTAATCCAGCATCACTTGTTATGGAATGTGAGCAAAAACAAAGGCACAGAAAATAAGGACAGGATAATCCCAGCTGAGTCTCTTGAAAGGGCAAGAAAAAGAAATGCTAGATCCTGGGGAAAAAAAAAATAAATTCTGTGAAATGTTCAGGCACACAAATAATTGCAATTAAAGCCAGAAAAGGCATCAATCACGCTGAATCTCTGAGACCCAGCTCCAGTGGGACAGACTGCTGTAGACTCAGCAGCCACCAAGGGAATTATTTCCCTATCCATAGATATTGTGGGGTCTTATCCTTAAAAGTCAGAGCAAGTTAGAAACAACAGATTTCAGGGGAAAACCCCCTACAAATCAACAACCCCCCCTCTGGAACTTTCTCTCTCTTAAACTGATAAATTGATCATTCTTCCTTATGCCTGTGGCTCACTCATCCACACTGCACCCACCTCACCCATCCCACCACCAGGAGCATTCCCACAGGGAGACACCAGGGCTTCACTTCAGGGGAGGGAGGATCTTATCCACCAGGAAAGAAGCACAGAAGGGTGTTAGAGCCATGGAAAGCAGGGGAAGAGCTGCCTGTGTCAGCTGGGAAGGCTGGAGGAGCTGGAAGCTGTTCCCAACTGGGAATAGTTGAAAGAGCTGATGCATCTGAATAGATTTGCCTGTAGGAGCAGCCACGAATAAATTGGGGTGAATTCAGAGGTGTGCCAATGTCTGTGAGCCTGATGAGGTGATTGTGGCCAATAGTCACCCTTTGCCACCAGCCCAGGGCCCTCGGGCTGAATTTCAGTCTTTGCAATGAATTCCGTGCTGGACTTCAAATGGACTTTAAACATTTGAAGTAACAGTATCTAAATCCAGCATTGTTGCCCTCCAACAGCAGCTCAGCAACCCCAGTTATATTTATTAACCTTCTACAATTACTAATTTTGCAAGCTTGTGACAATATAGTTGAGGTTGTAATTACTCTCCTAGGGTATTAAGGAAAGATTATCCAAAATTTGGTCTCATTCTTAAATATATCCATTAAAAATTAATATAACAGATCATGAATTAATATGCATTACTAATACAAAGCAAACAAGTTAATCCTTCCACCTTGAACCTGAGTTCCATCCATATGTACATTCCAAAATAACTATTTTTTCATTTAAATCATGTAATTTAAGCCTTTTAACCCCCTTGCTCATCCACAAGCCACACAGCAAAGCATTGAGAGTTGCAATGACCCAGCGTGAGGGACAGCAGATTCTTGATCCAAGAACACTACAAAATCATACACACATATATGTAGATATGCACACACAAAACCAGGAAAACTGAAAGAACAAAAGAGGAAAGAAGAAAAATTATGGGCTGGAGCAAAGCCACCAGTGCTGGGACCCATCAGAATTCACTGCCTCTGCCTTGTTCCATTCCTCTATGTCCCTGCTCTCTTCCTGCCACACAGTTGGGAATTAAAATTTTGACTGAGATACTTTTCAAGTGCTGAGAATAGTCCTGATGAAAATGGAATTCAGAAATCTGCAAATGTGGAGCATGCCGAGTTTTTTATTTATTTCTGTTTCCCCCACCACTTTCCTCTCCATACAGGAAATTTAATTGGGTGAGAAGATTCATGATTGCAAAGATACAGACACACACAACATATACTATAGTTTTACAGATGTGATTCTTTGGCACTTATTTTACTAAGAATTTCCAAATCCACTTTAACCCAAATTAAGAATTCCCCAATCCAGATTAGTGCTGAAAAGCAAACGTAACCTCGAGCTGTAATTTGAGAGGTAATTTGCCAAAGTAAAGGCCCCACTGCACTGAGAGAGCAAAGTAAAGGGCTTCCCTGTAAATGAGAAAGGATTAGGCCCACGGAAAAGTATTGCTATAGCAACAATTCATGGGAATATGGATAACAAAGCCAGAGCCCAGGATATGGGAGGAAAGAGGCTTTAATCACATCCTGCTCCCCTTGGCTGAACCAACACCCGGAAAGAAACGAGGGCCCATTCCATTTGTGGGTTTGGTTTTGAGTTCATTTTATCAACACCAATGGGCAGCTTTCAGCCTCTGACAGAACACCCTGGCTGAAGGGAAGATGGGTGACAGAACACCCTGGCTGAAGGGAAGATGAGCAGCCACAGAATCCCTGCTCCGATGGGAGCCGCAGCTGGGCCAAGTTTGTGTGGACATCTCACAGCCAGCCCCGCTCATTCCCTGTGCAGGATTGTGAGTGTGGCATTCCCAGCCCTCCATCCCCCCCAGCAGAAACCCTCCCATCCTGGCAGGCAGCTCTTTCCCAGTATGTTTTGCTAATTGGGAGTTCCAACAGGGGTGTGCAATCCCAGCTCTTCCCGCTCCACAACTGTGCAGGAAAAGCTTTCTGCATCCTCCTCTGGAAGATGGCTTTAAAAGTTAGCAAAATTTATTATCAGCACCATTTATCCTTTCAGGCTGTAAAAAGCTGCCAGTGAAACCCCCCCCCAAAAGGCTTAATGCATTACCAAAGCACTAATTTTATTCTTCATTATTCCCCCAAACCTACATTCGGAGCTGGAGCTCCTGCTCTGCAGAGAGCTCCTGGTTAATGTATTTCTGTGTGTAGATCCTTGACAGAGACCATTTTTCTTGCCCCTCAGGTGGCTCGTAGAGTGAGATTTATGTCCATTATGCATAAATTCCTTGCAATATTGCTCCAGCATAATCAGCAGAAAATCTGAGCCAGCACCCACAGCAGCCACAAAACACCGCCAGCGACAGCTGAACTCGGGCCACTTTCCTCAAGTCCCAGGGACTCTGTTCCCATTGAAATCAGAGGCTGATTTTGTCCCTGATGGGTCTAAGGGACCACAGGGGTCCCCTCGCCATGCTGACACCCAGCACTGTCCTTGTGTGGCCTCAATGCAAATGTCACCATCAGACGGGACAGCTCAGCTTAGACACCAAACCTTTCATTAGATCTGACCCTGAATTTCTGTCACTAAACATAAGAATTTAAAACCATTTAAAATCACTTTGCATCCCTAAAGCAATGTTAGCATCCTTCTCTCTGGCTTGTATTTATTATCTTTTTGCACATCCCCAAATGTGACTGCATGAATATCCTCAAACCCCAAATCCTTCAGTTTCATTTTAAGTTTGAATAGGAAGGGACCTTCAAGATCACCTAGCTCCTACCCCTAATTAGGGTTAATTAAGCAACCAACTACTAATTATATATGTCTATCTGACATATCCTGGTTTCATCAGTGATTTCATCCTTCAAGAGGCAAAGGCTCGTAGTGTTACACAAACTGCAGCCAAGCCTTTGGTACCAGAGCTGGGGGCTCAGGAGCTATTCCTGATTTACACAGCAGTGGAGCAAAGAAGAATTGTATTCAAACTGGTCTGGGCTCTTTGAGAAGTTTTTCAGATTATTTCTCAGCAACATTGCCACGACATCTTTATAGACACCCTTGGTTTTGCTGAAAAGCCATAATTTCAAAGAGATGAATTCGTTTTGGGCAATGGGAAATCATCACAATGTAAATAATTGCTGGGATAAAGAGGATTCTTTGTTACCCCTCGGGGGGAGGCTGCAGCAGCCCACGAAGGAATTGTTGAGAGGGATGAGATGAACTGCACCTAACTTGGGGCAGCTAAAAATTGGGCACTGACGTCCCATGCGATGATGTAGTGCCTCTAATGAACACCCTCCCCCAGAACATGACTCATCCCAGCTCTCAGCTGACTGTGAGGAAGCCTCAGCCTAAATTTTGGATTGTTGAAATTGGTGAAATCTCTGTGTCCCCGAAGTAAAACGAGATCTTTGAGAGCTGTACTTGAGTTCTCACACAAAACCAGCCGAGTCACTCAAATTACATGGGCTCCCTTCAGTTCCTGCAATTCCCACTTGTGCCTCTTGGAAGATGGTCCTTTATATCTTGATTGAATTTATTGATTTATATTTATTTATTAGACTTCTTTTCTTCCCAGACTCTCAGATCAATATCAGGTCACCAGTGGCACACAATGATTATCATGGCTGCCTGGCCACTAAACAGGGGGAAATTCCCACTGCTCTTGTTACTGGAAAAACAGAAAACACAAACTACTCTGAAAGTCCACAAAGGCATCAAATTAAACTGCAAACTCAAAACTCATCTCCATGAGTGATATTTAAATGCTGCATCATGGCCACTAAACATTTCTGGTTTCCCATTCAGCAAAGATTGAAATAAAAGCCTGATGTTCCACCTGATTTTCTTCTTTGCTGTCAGCTGTGGGGACCATGTCTGTGTCCCCATCCCTGCCCTTGCTCTACAGCTGCATCAGTGACCAGCAGAGCACCCAGCAGCACCTCTGGAAGAGCATCTCTGCCCAGCTGGCAGCAGCAGCCACCTCCAAAATGCCTGAGGATGCTGCAGAGGAGGGGGACAGGCACTTAGTGAGGGAGCAGTGTCACCCTGCCAGGCTGGGGACAAAGACAAAACCACCTTCATCCTTCATCCACACAGACCTAGAGCTCAGCCTCCTCCTCGCCCAGAGCGGAGGCAGGAAGTAAATTTCTTCCAGAAAATGTTATTAAAATACAACTTTTAAGCTCCATTTTCCACGGGCACACCGGGTCTGTGTCACGTCCCAGCCCCTACAAGCTGGAACACCTTTATTCAGCACATTGGATGCCTCCTGTGGCAGGGGAAGGGGGGGGTTCATCCTCCTCGCGAGCCCCTAGAGGGAGACATGACCCCGATTTTGGGAGGAGGCTCTCCCGGCATCCAGGCAGCGGCTCCCAGGAGCGACCGGCCGGGAGAGCCATGGAAAAGGGACGCTCCGGGTCCCAAATCCGGGTCCCAGCTCCGGGTCCTCGGCCCGCGGGGGATGCGCGGTGCTGGGAGAGAGAAACCCCCCAGGGAAGCGCTGCCTGAGCCGGGGATGCAGGAGCAGCCCCGGGATGGAGCATCCCTCTAGGAGAGAGAGAAACCAGCCAGGGAAATGCTGCCTGCCCCAGGGATGCAGGAGCAGCCCCGGGATGGAGCATCCCGCTCGGTGCTGGAGGGGATGGATGCTGCCAGAGCAGCTCCCAGCCGAGCTGGGGACGTGGCAGCTCCGACTTCTCCCCCCTGGAAAAGCGTGGCTGGAGCAGCCTTCAATGTGCCTCTTTATCTCCTTGTTCACGGCCACAGTCGTACCCCAACTCCAATAAAGAAAAATGGTTTTCAAAGGCCACGAGAAGAGCAGGACTAGATTATCAGCACATTTGCATGGACAATAAAATATCACCAATTTGCCAAGATAAACTACGTGGAAGATTAGTCTGAACTGCCAATTTCTTAAAATGTTTTTCATTTCTTGGTTATGGCTATTTTTTGCAAATTTCCCTTTCAGAAATCGCATTTCTTTCAAATCAGCTCATTGCCCTAGGGTTGTTGACCTTTATTTCGCCCATCTGGAAAACAAATGAAGCAGGAAGGATAACAATATGAGATCCTAATCAGAAGTGCTGTTTGTTTTTTTGGAAGCTTGGTTTCAAACTTACATATTTCCCCCTAAAGGCACTGCCAGCAATACACTGGATAACCCTGCTGCAAGGAAAACCAGCAGCTTGGCCAAAAGTCTTTGTGGGCATCTTATCAGTGGTGAAATGAAGACCAAAAAAAGCCAAATTATCAGCAATAATGAACACAGATGTAGCTGCAACAGCAGAGCTCATGGGCCAGGTGAGGAATCTTGATGTTCTATCTCAAGACTTGTCAGCCCAGATTTGACCAAAAAAGTTTAACATGAGGTTAACTGGAGTGACAGGCAAGGATAAAACAAATTATTCTGCTAATTTTGGTCAAAAATATTTATAAATTGAGTTATAAGAAATAAGTATGCATAGGGAGGGGTTCATTGAGGTGACTGAGCCAGAGGAAAAAGGAAAAGCAGCTGAACACCAAGATAAACCAGTTTTGGGTTTTCTCACCAAGCAGTGCCAGCTACCAGGATGAGGATGCAGATGAACACAACAATTTGTTAGATTGGAACAGGAATTTGTTAATTTGGAGGATCCAATTCCCATAGTTCTAACTGGAGAATTTCTGGGTTCACTCATGCTGGAAATAAACCTGATTTGGGGGAATGATAGCAAGGCTTTAAATTTTTTATTATTAGAAATCTGTGGGCAGCAAAATCAATAGTTTTTAGGCAGCTCTGTTAAAAAGGGAATAATACATTTCAGTGCTCATTAAATGCAATTCTTTTCTCAACAATCTCATTGTTTTTCTCACCACTACCTGTCACCCAGGTATTGAATTAGCCTTAAAATCAGCCAGGTGTTGGACTCCTTGGTCCCTGAGGGTCTCAGCTCAGGATATTCTCTGATTCTGTGATTCTAAAACTCTGCAAGGCTTTGTAGAAAAACATCACAAAAACCCAGCTGGTCTTTAAGGTGCCTGCCAGCCCAAACCAGCCTGTGATTCTGTAATTCCATGAAAACCTCTTGCTGCAGACCCACAGAGCTGTGGCTGAGCAAGTGCTGCCTGACCACAGATGGAGAGAGGTGGGATATTTAAAGAGAACAATATTGAACCAAGGAGAAGGATGTGGGGAGAGCAGCAGCAGCTGCCAGCTGGGGCAGAGCCAGTTTGGTGGCACTGATGGAGACCTGCCCTGAGCCCAACCCTGCAGCTGCAGGAGCAGAGCCAATCCTTGTGCAGCTCCTGTGCCTGCTCCCAGCCTTCAGAGAACCCGCGTGGATGATAAATTGTACAAAAGGTGGTTGTGACCCCCAAATTCCAGGGGATCATCAGTGTCCCCTCTACACCCCATCAGCAACCAGCACAAGGGCTCTTGGAGCAGAGTCTCCTCTGAAGGACAGACTCCTTGTATCCCATAATAGCAGATTCCGTTTAAAAATAGCAAATGATAGTCAGAGGAATAATAAAAACTAGAAAATCATCCAAAACCCCAGCAATACATCAAAGCCAGTTTAATAGCCCTTAATGCTGTCACTGCCACAGCTCCTGTGCTTGCAGGGCTGGATGATGGAATGGGCAGAGGTTCCTGGGTTTGGAGCCATTTCACCCTAAAACTTTGTTGCTTCCTGCATGTAAATTACAGATAATGGTTCTGCTGACAAGGGGTTGCACTTAGCTGACTCTGCTATGAGGTAAAATTGGAAGAAAATACCTAGTTAAGGAACTTTTCTCATTCTTTCCCCTTGGAAAAATAAAAAAAAAAAGCCACCCCAAGATGCAAAGAGTTAATTGTAGAGGGCTTCTTCTACCTCCTGGCTGGCTACTGAGCCAGAGCCATAACTGAGGGCTTGGGATACTCAGAGAAGAAACATGATTTGGTGTAGTAGGGGCAATCCCATGCTTATCAAATCATCTTGCTTGCCTGTAAAGCTAAGCTCCAATTTATGGTGTTTTATGAAGCCCCAGATCGAGCTAAGGCTATAAAAATTGGGACTTAATATTCAGGAATAAAAATGCAGAGAGTACCAGTGAAGTGACATTTTTTTTTTAAAGTACTTGTATCCTCCTCACATTAAACATAACCAGGGAGTGTGACAATGATGGGATGCTGTCCATCAGAGAGAGCAGGACAAACAGCCCAGCTCTGTGATTCCTGAGCCACAGGAACATGCTGCTCTGCATGGATTAAGGCAGAATGTTGGCTCATACACCAAAACAATGGCTAATAAACCACCATGCATCATGTAGCCCTTAGCAAGCTTATTCTTATTTTTAAACTTTTTCCCCTCTGAGAAAGCTTAGAAAAGTCTCTCAGACATCTGCCCACCAGATAAGTTTTTTTTTTTCTAGTGACCAAATGCCCAGAAAGAAGCTGAACATTTGTGTGCAGCTGTTTGGAGAGCAGCCCTTTCATTTACTCACCTGAGGAAAAGGATGAGATTCCCTTTTTATGTGCATGAAAAAGGAAAATAAGAGAGATGGGGAATTTCTAATCCATCCCTGCACTCTCCAGAGCCACCACTGCATCTGACACACTTTGCCACTGCCTTCCCTCACTGATCTTATCACGGTCATTAGGGGCAATACCCATCTACTCAAATTACATTTTAAGACTTATGATACCTGTTTAATGTTAGATCTCTATTGAGCAAACCTTTAAACACTCACCTCATTTCCTAAGGTGTTCCTGTGATTTAACAGCCGCCTAAATTATTGCTGTGCGGAGATAAAGTTATTTACACATTTATATTAAGTGCACAACTGATTTAATCTCCTAAATCCACGTTGAAAATCCTTCAGAAAAAAAAAAAAAAAAAACCAAGACAGCAATTACACAAGAATTGGTTAAAGCATCACTTGATTTTTACTCGGAGATTTTGGGATCTAATTAAGCAGCAGGACTGATGTGTTCAGCTCTGTCCTGCTGGCTTCCCAAAGGGATCCAAACCCTCCCTCGTTTGAACGGTCCAGCCTTGATCATGAAAGGATGTGCTAATGACGGGCGTGGGCACCACGCAGGCTGCAGGAACCGAGCGGATTCAAGCACTGCAACACCTGAAGTCACTTTTCCTGTGATTTAAAGATAGAAAAATGCGCAGTCTTTTCAAATGTCTTAAGGATATGCATGGATAGGCTCTTTAGGAGCAGCCTGTGCCAGGAAGAAGTCGCTCCCCCAGCTGCTCATTAAAAGCTGCTTGCTGCAGGTTTTGAACAGATCTGTTGGCAAAGCAGTTCAAATGAGCACTTTAATTCTCTCCAGGCAGGGAAAAAAAAAATAATAAAAAAAATCAGCTGGGGTAGCTGGGACCAGTAATACAAACAGTTTAAACCAACCTGGCTGAGAGGAATTAGGAGCGTGAGCACACAGCCCTGGACCAGCAGGCTGGCAGAGGGGGGATGCCATCAGCTCATCCCACTGGATTTGCCCTCAGCTGGCACACAAACCTTGCTCCCATTTCTGCCCCATAGGAATCAATTGTTTGTGTACTTAAATAAAAATACTTGCTGCAACAAAGGTCCAAAAACAGTCATTGCACTATTTGAAATATTTTTTCCTCATTAATATGGATTTCTAAATTTCTTTTTCTGAGTTTTTTTCCCTGAATGATGGATTTCTGCAATTTCTGCATTGCACCTGGCTCAGAGGACACGGCACAGGGCTCAGGAGACAGGATCCTTCAGATCCAGCATCTCTGCCCAAGACTATTTATGTGATCCCAGGAAAACTGAATAAATACCTTGAACCATCTTTATGAATCTGCAGTCAAATTCCCAGGTAACACTGCAGGGTCCAAAACCTGCCTGGCATTGCCATTCCCTGGATAAATCCCTGGCTCTGTTCACGACTTCCTTTGCACCAGGATGGAATTCCACCTGTGGATGCAGGATCTGGGCATGGCAAGAGGTGTTTGGGGCCCAAGGTTATTTCTGACCACACACAGAGGGCACTAAGCAGATATCAAAGGTGCATTCTAGGTAATATTTTTGTTCCTACAGTTTAAAATTCACAATACAGCTGTGTAGTCAGCATTTAAAATTCAGGATTTTCTTCACACTCTCTCCATGCATGGGCTGGGGGAGGGAAATTCTAATCCATGCTGAGGCAGAAAACAACTCACTAAAACACCATCTAAAACAGGAGGTTTGAACACCTCAAAACTCTATTATATGCCTGAGTAACTCCTGGAACAATAGAAAGCTGTACATGATCATGCAGGCAGGCAGAAATATTCCAGGCAGATGTTGTCCTCACTGCCACTCCTGTTGTCTCATCCCTGCCCTGGACACCACCATCCCTACAATTGTCCCTTTGAGGTGGTCACACCAGGAGAAGATGGCAATGGTGCATCTCTGAGCCAGGTACTGATGTTTCTTTATGGTATCTATATGATCTCCATTGAGCTCAGCTCTCCTTTAAAAAATAATAAATATGTGGCTGTTGGGTTTTCAGGGAAAAGGTTTAAAATAAGGACCTTTAAGGATGTGCCATAAAAGACAAGTAATTGGTTTTTGTTTTTATCAGGGGGCACCTAACTGATCATTTCCAAGCTCTTGGTGATGGGGAATTGTTTAAAGTGCAGTGTTGGAAAGGCAAATGGGCAAAGGGAAATCTATCAGCAATAATGTCTCTAAATTCCCAAGCAAATTTACATGGGTGTTGTTGGAGAGGTCACAACTCTGTCACAATTCAATTTATATTTAGTTCACACATTTGCACCTGCAAGCCACACAAACCCCTGCCTGACCTCCCCACCTGGACATGGAAATGCCAATGGCACAAGCACACAAACCCTGCAAGGAATCAGACTTTCCAACTCCCTCTGCTCTCCTGTCACCCCACAAAGAGGGTGACTGATGACCACACTAGCAGCGTCACCCCCAGAGCGACAATTGTGGGTGCACTGCTTTGCCTGGGTGCTTTCATCCTATGGAAAAAGCCCTGTGGAAACCCTGAGCATGGCACAGTGCCTGGGACACCTGGTTGTGGTTGCACCTTCCAAGAGAAAAAGCAGGACCTGCAGAGAGCAACGCTGAGCACAGAGCAGGCACAGGCTCTTCCCTGGCCTGGGTCAGATGCAGCTCAGGTTGTTCTGCCCTTGGGTAGAAAACTCTGAGCAGAGAGGAGGCCCTGGCGTGGCTTTGGTTTTATTCTCATGTTTTATTTCAACAAAGGGATGAAACTGGTTTAGAGATGCAAGGGCTCAGCAGCACGAGGTTCATAACCAGCCCTGCTTCCACAAACACCCGCGTGCAGCCGCTCACTGAGCCAGGCAAGCACCACCTCCCTTCAGGTAGTCCATCACGTGAGAAACCCAAAGAGTTTATAGAAATGATTGTCAAAGACCCCATCATTTTGCAGTTAGGATAATTAATAAGGTGTGCACAAAATCCAGGAGTGTTTTACCACACGTTTGCAGCTGAATTGCATTATTGTTGTTATAATAGAAGAGAGCCACATGGTAACGGAGCACCAGGGACCCAGCCTGATGCAACTGTTATACATCAATAGGAAAATCAGAGGGGAAACATCAAGTTTTCCTTTAAAATCAGTTTGGTTTTCAAGAGCTGTGACTTTTATTTAGTAGATTTTGTGAAAGAGCTTCTGTTTATAAAAATTATTGGGTAGTGTTGGCTGTCAGAAAACATAAACAGGCAATTAGAGCAAAAAGAAGAATGATGGAATGAACTCCTCTGGCAGCCTCCTATCTGGAGCCAAGCAAGGCCCCAATTCCATGAAAAATTAGGCATGTGTTTAAGTCCACAAGGTCATCCAAGGAGCCTCTGGGGACTACTCACACATTAAAGTGTGTGTGAGGGGCTTGTAAAAGCTCAGAGATACCTTGGGGAAGCTGGACTGCAGGGACAGTCAGTGATTCTGCTGGGATGTGGCACTACCTAGAACTCATTTCAAAAAAGTCTCCTGGAAGTGTTAAACATTCTGCACACAGTTTGGATTACCTTTAATGGATATAACCTGTCTGGTGACCATGGAAGGACTGTTTAATTCTGTGTCTCTCTATTCTACACCCAGATTCTACACTGTGTTTTCCTGCTGAGTCTCAGTGGTGGAAATAGCTGGATCTGCCATGAAATAATAAGGACTTTTGGCCTTTGTAGGGACTATGAGCTTATGGACTGTGGAATTGTGTGAAGAACAGAACAGCCCTGACAAGAGAAATGTGATTAAGTGCACAACATCACTCAATTATCCTTGTTCCTTCCACTCTATAAAAATCCATTGAACCCAATTTCCTGCGTGAAAACCTGACCATTGGTGTGCCTGAAACTGCTCTCAGTAGCTTTGCCCCAGCTCTGCACATCATCTCCTGCATGAGTTCCTTCCTTAAAGTTATTCTGATGGATCCAAAGGAAGCAAAAAACTGCTAAAATGAACCTGTGATGCTTTAACATGTTTTTGGAATAATCTTGGCAATGACTGGGCAGGACCAACACATGTGGCACTCTGAATGCCTTCCCCAAGATTACTTCCAAGGGAAGCTGTTCCTGAGCTCATTCTCAGACAGAGGAGCTGTTGCAGGGATACTGAACGGGGGATCTGAACCAGATTTCTGGGTGGATAATTCTGAAACAGCTGTTCCTGAAGAGTTCTCACAATGGGGAAATGTTCTGGAGGAAACTTCTCAGCAATTGCTGAAAAAGTGGGCAAAACAGATCAACAGAGGAATAAATGCTGTCAAGAAGGATGTCCTTTCTTCCTCCCTCTCCAAAAAATGCATGAAGCCAGATCAGATACAATTATATAATACAATTCCCCCAGAGCCAGGGCAGTTACCCTACTGGCACATCGTGTTATGGGTTTTGTCTGAGTGAAGGGCAGCACTGAGACCTGACAACAGCAGCCACTCTTTGCTTCAGCGACACCTTAGGAACTTGAACACTGAAGAACCACCTTCTCCTGAGACAGCTGAACTTCCTGAAGAGGTCAATCTATGGGGAAGGACTCTGCATGACCCCTGCCAGCCAGGAGGCAGAAGTGGGCTGACTCACCCATTCCTCCTCATCCCTCTGTGTTTTGCTCATACCCAAACTGGTTCACCCTGATCCAAACTGAAGCCTTTCTGTTAAACTCAGCAGTGCTTGCCCCCTGCACTTAGGAAAGGGTGCAAGGCAGGCAGGGAGGCACCACAGTGAAACCCTGCTCATCCCTCACCTCCCTTCCCGAGCACAGAGAGCACGGACAGTGTCAGCTGAAACACGCAATTAGTGCCCCTCGAGCACGAGCAGCTCAAACTGTAACATCATGCCAGCCGTGATTAAGAGTGATACAGCACATCATCATTGTCAACACTATTCAACCAATGTAAACCTTAGTTAGAAATGTACTTGTCAGAGAAAAATGCGCCTTTGATTTCTATTACACTTTCCCCAGTAATTGCTGTCATCAGTGGCAGGTTATTATTACAGTTGAATAGAGTTTCAGTAATTACTTTTGCACAGATTCTAACAGCTTTTAGATTGAATGATATTCTGACAGTTTGAATACTCTTGACAACAATTACCTTTTTCCTGGTTAACACTGATTCAGGAAAATTAAAAATTAAATCTGTTCAGAGGAAACACTTATGTATGGCACTAGTAAGTGGGCTGATACAAAAATGTGTAAATTACAGAATGACTTAGAATAAAAAGTTCTTTTGCTCTTCCTCTTATGCTTTTTAAAAAATCAGCACTTAGGGTACATGCAGTTCATACTGGTTAGATTACCAGTAAATGATGTGAAATGATTTAAAGCACTTCTAAATCCACTTCCTACTGATCAGCTTGAAATGAAGAAAACACTATTATGGAGGAAGCCTTGTTGCTCCCACCCTAATTTTTGTCTTTGGTAACAGTCAGATAATGGCTTTTGGCTTTCAGACCATTATTGTTAATCTCACATCATCAGATTATTTTAAAAAAAACAACAAACAAGCAAACTGCTTTACAGTGGTAGCTTAGAAAAAAACCCAGCATGTTTGTTATTCCTGAAAAATTTATCTAATATTGCAGGGGCCATAACTCAAATGGCTTGATTAAAAAGAAGTCGCTGGCACAGAGCTCTCCAATTTAATTTTGACAGGATAACTGGCCTTGTGGATAAGGGAGACAGAGTTGATGTGATACATCTTCTTATTAGTAAGCTTTCTGATACTGTTCCACATGACATTCTTATAATAAAACTAAGAAAATATGGTCTAGAACTAGATAAAATTACCATGAGGTGGAGGGAACAATTGGCTGAAAAACTGCTTTCAAGGAGTAGCTATCAATGGTTCACTGTCATAGCAGGAAGAAGTTTCAGGTGAGATTCCTCAGGGATCTGTCCTTGCTCCAGCTCTGTTCAATATTTTCATAATGACTCAGTTAAAGGGAAAAGAGATTACATTTATAAAATTTGCAATGTTGAGGAGCTGGGATGGTGGGAACCCTTGGGAGGTCTGGATCAAAATCTGAAAAGATATTAACAGTTTGGAGTGATGGCCTGAAATTAAGATGAAATTCAATAAAGGAAAGTATAAAATGTTACACTTAAGAGAGGAGAAATCAGATGCAAATGGGAAATTGCCAGTAAGGGAACTCCATTACACATTCAAATTTACAGTGGCCTACGAGCTCCATATCAAACAAAGGAGTAAAACTGCTCCAGAAAAGGTAATTTTGGGGATTTGTTAACAGCAGCATCCTACATGAGAGCACTGTGGTAATTCTCCCACCATTGTCGAGCTGGGATGTTGTGCCCTGTCCTGAGCTCATGGTTCAAAAAAGGTGCAAAGAAACTGGAAATAATTTAACAAAGTCCACCAAAGATGGTGAGGGATGAAGTAAGACTCATGGAAATACAGAATCATGGAATGGTTTGTGATGGAAGAGATGATAAATCCCATCCCGTCCCACCCCTGCCACGGGCAGAGACACCTTCCACTGTCCCAGGCTGCTCCAAGCTCTGTCCAACCTGGCCCTGGACACTTCCAGGGATCCAGGGGCAGCCACAGCTGCTCTGGGCACCCTGTGCTGGGGCCTCAGCACCTTCACAGGGTAGAATTCCTTGCCAATATTCCATCTAAACCTCCCTTCCTTCAGTTTAAGCCTTTCCCTCCCTTACGCTGCCCTGCCTATAGAGTCTGTTGCAAAGCTGTGATTGAGCCTTTAGTTTTTGACACCACTTCCCACCTCTGAGCTACTTGTGTATTAAAATATCATCGTCCTTTTTTCCTCCTGCACATTAGAATTATAGATATAGTTTATTGTTATACTTTCCATAGAGCCTTCTCTTTTTATTAGCATTGTACAATCTGTACAAAAGCAAAATTTAGTCCTTTCAGGGAGCTGAAAGGAAGCAATCGTTTACATGACAAATCCAACATTATCATATGTAAACCTCATTTACTATGTAATGTCTTCCTGTTTCCAGTTCATTAATTGAATGAAACCTATTTTCACATTCTGGTAGGCAGCAGGATTCTCCAACTAACAGAAATAGTACTTTTAGGGGAAAAAAATAAATGTAATGCTACTATGTAATATTTCACTTACTGGCTGGTCCAAAGCTATATGGATTTCTGAAAAATAAAATTATTTTCTATATATTTCCCAAAAATAAAAATAATGGGATTTACCCAAGCCAGGTTTGTGCAGCAAATTTGGATGGAGACCTGCCTGGTAAAGTACCACTCTTTTACCTTCATTGTGTATTAAAATGACACTTGTGACACCCAACCATGCTTCTATAAATACAATCAGATAAACACAACCAAATTATAGCCTAATTTACGGTACACAACATTTGGAGATTCAAGACTGATGGTTGTAATGGAAAGATGCTGACAAATATTTTGTTGCATTTCCTCCCAAGAAAATCTGTAGCCCTGAAAGAGGAATGGAACAAAGCTCCTCACAGGTTCCAGACCTTTAAAAAAATAACTATTTTTGGAGTTCTACTTAGGTTCAAGGGGAAAAAAAAAGCAAACCAAAAAATACCCAACTGGAAAGGGGCTATTGCTCAGTATTTGCATTAGTGTGGCATGAAAACTAAGAGAACACTGATGATGTTTCAGGAAATGGTGACATTTTCTATGGCACAAAATAAAGCAGCATCACCAGCACATCATGCTCAGGCAAACCAGAGAAACAGAAAAGGAAGGAAATTATGAAATGTTTTTCCCTCAGCCCATAAGAGAAAGCCCTGGGCTGGATCCTGGGATTTTGGACACTCACAGGGTTTTGGGCTCTGGTACCACAGCTTCATCTGCATAATGTGAACAAGCCAAACAAATCTGATATTAAAATGAGAAAAATTGGCAATTTAAAATTGCCTATTCCATTCCTTTTCTGTTTGACCTCAATCCAAAGCCTTTCTAAGCCAAAGAAAAGACAAGCTCACAATTAATGACTATGACCAGTTAATGGGTCTGTTCTGAACAAGCTTTTAAATAAAACAATAAGCAAGCCTGGGAAAAAGCAACTTACTGGGCTATCTGAGGCCAATTTCTTTTAAGCACAGGTCACATTATTTTAAAATAAATTCCTTTTAGCAATTGTTCCATCAAGATTATGTCAGTCCAAAGGGAATAGACCCAAAATCTCTTGTTGCCAAAAAACTTCATCTTGGTGCATCTGTAACTCTATTTTCTCCAAAGAAAACTAATTCATAATATGGGTGGATTTGTTGTTTTTCTGAACAAAGTTGTTCCCTGGCAACTTCAAAAGCAAATTACGTATAGGAAAAAAAACCCACCAAACAAAAAACCCCCAATGTTCAGTTACAAAGGTTGGTAAAAAATCCATGGAGCCATAACAACCAAATGACTTGGTAAGAAAATCAAAGTGCAGCTGACTGGAAGGGAAAAAAAAGAGAAATAGACAACTCCAAGATGTTTCTGAAAAACCAGGTTGCCTAACATTGGAAACTGGCAGAGATGGCAACAATAAAGTAAAATATTCCCAAAAAAATAGCTCCTGTGGCCCTCTCGCCACCTCCTTGCCTCATCAGAATTCAAATCACAGCTACAGTCCCAGGAGTATTCTCAGTTCCATGCCTTCCAAACAAAATACCAAAGTGATGAACAGGGATGATGGGAGCATCCTTAGCTCAGCTTTGCTGTCCTCCCAAACCCCAGTAAGGAGCAGTACAGCCCAGTGGCCCCACACTCACCTGCTGTGCCTCTGCATCCCTCTCCTCCTGCTCCCATCCACTGGCACTTCCCTCTCCCCCTTCCCACAGCTGACCAAAACAAGGAGTCTCCCAGGTGTTTGCCACGAGATTGAATAAACAGGTTGCATTTGTTACCCTCTAACAGGCACTAGAAGTGAGCAGTGAGAATCCTGACAAGCACCAGTTTTCCTCCAGGATTCCTGAGTGGTAAAATCATCCCCTTGCCCTTAGCAAGGTTGGAGGGAAGTGTGCTGATGGTTTTGTTTTACCATCCAGCATGCCAGGAGTGTCTGATTAACAGTTTTCCATCCCTATTCAGGCATCTTTGTTAGGAGCAAGTCTTTGCTCTTTTAGATCCTGGTCCAAAGCCTTTCAAGGAAATTGAAAAGTCTCCCATTGATGAGAAGAGGGTGCGCCCTTGCTAATTGTTCCTTTCACATTGGAGTGAAAACAAATTCTTCAGCTTCCATTTGAAACCCATGAAGTTCAATCCCTTGATATATTGGACCCTTATTTTGAGGAGGCTGGAGAGGAGAGGAGGGGAAGGGAGGACAAAGCCCAGGACTGAGGGGTGTGTGTAGGCTCCAAGTACATTACACAGCCCACACCGTGACACATCACAGGCCTGGCATTCTGCTTCCAGAAAGGCTCCAAATGTCTCAGAGCTCACAAGTTCATAAAATGCTGCATTTAAAGTACTCATTGCTCACCAGCAAACTTGAGATCAGAAAGACACTCTGATGCCCCCCAGTTGCTGCTCACTGGGAATAATTACTCCTCAGGAAGAAATTTTTAGTTTGCTCTTCTTGTAGAGTGAGGTGTCATCTCTGGTTAAGGTAAAGGTGTGGATGGAGAAAAGTGGGAGGTCTACAGAGCATGGGATGTTTGGTTTGGGCCATCTCAGTGCCAAAATGATATTGAGAAATTGAAGATGTCTATTCCAGACCGAGAAATGTGGCTGGTGAACGGAAATGAAAATTCTGAGGGAAATGAACAGTTAAGCATGCACATGTTAGTGATAATGGAATTTTACAAACACCTTAAATACAAATCAACAAACCATAATTAATGTAATTATTTAGAAAGAGTTTAACTCTTAATTATTTATAAAGAGTTTAACTGGTTACATAGGTGATGTCATCTCCCAGGACAGGAAAACTAGAAGAGCTCCATGATGGGATAACTAGAGGTTGATTTTAAAACAACCCTTTGGTTCAAGAAGGAGATGAACTGGATGGAATTGTCCATCTATAGGTCAAAAACAAAAGCCCCTGTAACCACAATGACATAAATACAGATCTATAAAAAGAAGGAAGCAGCAGTAGCACATGGCTGATGATTTGGGAATCCAGGAGAGAGCCTGGTCAGCCAAAGGATTCCCCAAGCTCTGTGTTGGAAATCAACAGACTGATCTGGACAAACCACCCATCCCATCAATGCTGCTATTTTGGCAGAAGAAAGAGAATTTTTAAAGAGACAAATATATAAAGTGCAATATAACCTGGAAAAACGCCTTTCAAAAACTGTCTTACAATGAAATAATTTTTCTTCCCTCCACAAAGAGGGATTTCACCCTGGAGTTGTTTCTAAAAGACAGTAAAACATAACAGATGAATGCTGCCTTGCATAAGGAACACACACATGCATTTAAATCACTTATATTTTACTTTTTTATGATGCAATTGCGAATTGTGTTATTTTGCATTTGTAATTAGAGGTTGAAACAGATGGCAGAGGCTTGGTTTAAAGGGATGTGCTGGATGATCAGGTCTCCTGTTCCACCGAGGGCTAAGCATGGAAACTCTTCCCTGAGCTGGTCAAACAGCAAAGCGCTTCCTGCACATCAAGGAACATTGGAAAGGACCAAACTGGACTTTCTAGAAGGTGAATAAGCACTGGTGAATTTTTTTTCCCCAAAGTGCTCTTAGAATGCTCCCGGTACTGTGCTCTGGCTGTTGGGGTAGGTGACATTTGACCCCTCAACAAAAGCAGCAGGATTTTGGTGCAGCCTCCAAAGGAGAAAAAGACCCAAGGGTCTTTTCCAAAGAAGAAAAGCTTGAAGAACTCCTCAAGAAAATCCCCAGAGGAGCTGTGACCCCAGGAATATCAGGACATGTAATCATGGAACACCAACCATTAATGCAGGGATGGCAGGTGGCTTTTCCAGCTCTCTCTCCTCAAGGAACAAAGCTGTGGGTACAAGGAGGCTCATCATTCCTTTCCCATCATATGCAATTTGAGACACAACCACTTTATTCCATAAATATTCCATCCTGGGTGAGCCCTGGAGCTGGGACTCAGGGTTGCTCCTCAAAGCAGAGAAACCTTTCACCAACTTTGGATGAGTCCAATTTGAGTTCTCCTTAATTACAACTGAGCTGCCCACCAGTGACTCTTCCCTTGAGCAGGGTTTCCCAAGGTTTGAGATTCTTTCCTTGAGGTTAAGACAATCTTCCCTGGCCGTGGAAGAGAGACCCTTTCCCCACAACACATCCTCAGTGACCAAGACCTGCTGAATTAACACCAATGAAATCAACATTCAATATTCATTTATAAATTTGTATAGATGTGTCCTTTAGACATAAACCATTGTCCAAGTCTGAGACTAAGGTTAGGCCTAGCTATGCCTTAACTCCTTCAATTTACTGATTGCTCACTTTCTACCAAAAATGGAGCAAATCTTTTAAGTGCACATGTACCTTACCAAAAATAAATATCACAAACTTTTAAGCCTCAGGGTATTCATAAAGCAGCCCCAAAGTGGTATCTGGAGCTACAGCCCTCATGGATCCAGCCAAGGATCCTTTCACCCACAAAAATCCAACCCCATGAGCTCCAAATCAGCATTTTAAACCACTGCAGAGCCTGGATCACAATGGGAATACAGAAAAGTCATGCTGCTATTATATGGTTTCTATAGGTTATTAGAAACATTAATTAAAACAGCTTTTACAATAACTGCCAATATTATCTACCCTACTAGGCTGTTACCAGAATGATTTTTTATATTTCAATGATTTTTAAAAATATTTTTCAATTTTACTTTTTTTTTGTTCTAGCAGAGCAATATTTTCTGAATGCCCAGAATGAAAAAGGCACCTCAAGCTGCTGCTTTATCACTTAGTTTGGTTCCTCTGCATTTTTTATAAATACAAAAAAAGACCTGAAGTAAACAGGTCGTAAAATCTCCCTATAAATATTATCTGTTTACTGTCTTTGGGGATGGGCATGGACAAAAAAATTGAACCAGAATGCTGTAAGAGCAAATTTTCTTTGGGGAATTCATTCACATCTGTTCCTGTACGACAACAGGAGGAACAGAAATTATTAAGAAAAAAAGACAGAAAAGATAGGAAACATAACTTTCAAAAAGAAAAATGGCTTCCCCTGATCTTTAGCTGATGGTTCTGATGAGTTTTTATTCTGCCTGACCTGATTAGCCCAATGCTAATAAAGAGCTAATGAAGAAGAAAAGACTTATCCTGAAAGTTAACTCCTTTCTGGAAAGGAGATGGATGGGTTTCTGAAAACAGGGATAGCTGGAAAATACACTTGTGTGATCTTTTGTTTCCAAATTTTGCATCCCCTTTCAAAAGGGCTACTACTCATGAAATTTAGTAAGTCTTTAATTTAATTTATTTGAATTTTAACAAATTAATGGACTGTTGATGTGCTATCATCATTAATCAGCAAATTATGTATGAAATAGAAGAAATACCCTTTTTCCCCTTATCTCACTGGGGAGCTGGCATTGCCCTCAGTGCTGTGGGGGAAAGGGGCACTGGGGCTCTGCAGGAGCCCATGCCAGCACTTCCTCCCCATCCCTCGTGGGAAGTGGGCCTGGAGAAGAATGAGATGGGCTGGATTATTCTGTTTGCAGACTCTCTTTGCACCCCAAGTATCCCTTCAGCTCTCCCTTTGGAATTTCCATTGATGTTGCCAACATTGGATCCATCCTTCCAAGCCACAGACAAAGATCGGACTCTTCACCTGTGCCTTCAACACAGCACATTGTAAATTCAGTATAAAAACAGTGTATTAGTGGTAAAAAATCACTGGGACTCCTTGGATTGGTAAGCAAATGCACCAAGGTATGAAATGCAAATTAATACTATAATGCCTTTTATAATTAATCTATCCTGCATCAACCTAGATATTTTTTCTGTTTGTGCAAGAACAGGCCTGACCCAGAACCAAAGGAAATGACTGGGGGCTGATTTTGACCAATATTTAACTCCAATCATAGTATTCAGTAAAAAAAACACCCAGAAATGATATAAGGATTTTTATAATAACATGGTTTTATTAATTCATCTGATTTTTCTCTTTCTGGTCTTCCTGCAGTGGAAATTGGTGACGTAATTCTGTGACGCAGAAAAAACAACCTCAATTAAATAGAC
This sequence comes from Ploceus nigricollis, assembly GCA_013399945.1. Classification (NCBI taxonomy): domain Eukaryota; kingdom Metazoa; phylum Chordata; class Aves; order Passeriformes; family Ploceidae; genus Ploceus; species Ploceus nigricollis. The sequence goes on along the minus strand of VXBC01004953.1, from coordinate 172,344 downwards.
AAAGATCATAAAGTCTATTTTGCTTGAATTTCCATAGCTTCAGTGCACACAACTGAAGGCCTGGCAAGTAGTGAATTCTTTCAAGAACTATTTATTTCAAAGTTACAAGGCTGATGAAGGCTTTAGAGTTACAAATTCCTGTTTTTCTTGGAGCAACATCTTTAAAGATATGCAAAGAGGGATTTCTCAGCACTATTCAGAAACTAGTCTCAAGTGATTTGGCACTTTGGAGTACAGAGATTGTTTTCTAATTCAAGCAAACATTTTGAAAAAAAAAAAAACCCAGAAAAGGATGTGAGAAAATGCTCATTAGGAAAACAACAGCGAGAATCTCAGCAGAAATATTTAACCAGCTTACCTGATTTCACAGTTGTGCTTTTAGATCCTGGAGCAGGAGCAATGCAGAGGTTTTTTATATAAGGAGAAATGCAAAAGTCACCAATGAAAAAAAAGAGGTTTTGAAGGGTTTGAGACAGGCTTGGAAAAAAAGCCCAACCAAAGGTCCACTAAGACCATATCCCCAAGCTGAAGCTACTGCTGGATCTTAAATTGTCATATGTTCTTTTTCTTTTTTGAGGTGCTATTTTGGGTGCAGCATGCTGTGAAAAGATATAGGTTACTCTCACACAAACAGATATTTAGAACAGGACTATTTACATAATAGATGGACATTTTCACAGGAAACATTTGATAGATGGATGCAGAGATCCAAATTCTCTGGTTTGCTGCTAGAAGAGCTCTGTGCTATGCATAGAAAATTCCCTCTGTGTGGGTAATGCATATTTGACTTCACCTTTTGCATATTGATCACTTCCTGACTTGCAAATCCTGAACCATGTGCAAGTGTGCGTAATATGAATAACTTTATTCCAAACTTGCATGTCTTAAGCCATATGTTCACCGAAATATGAGCATAAATCTACTAAAATTTACTGTCCTACACTGCAGATCAATAAACCCTACGGTATTTCAGGAGCGCTGGATGTATATTTTGTTTGATGGCTTTGAAGATGCATATTTCCAGCTATAATTATTTACATATAGGGTCCAGGACCAGGAGATAACCTTCAGCTTTGGTAACATTAACACTTGCAAATAATCATCACTACCCTATCACTCTCACACCCCATAATCTGCTAACATATGTCTACATTTTCTATGTGTTTATGTAGTACTTTATATGGAAATGTTTCATTACTGCCCGCAGCAACATGTGGCATTTCTTCAAGAACATTTCAGCACCTTTTAACATAGTTTCTTCAAACGTCTCTCTAATTGTGAGGATTTCATTCTGCAAATGTTATCACTGCTCAAGCAGATCAATTTTCTTAACTGCTTAATATGCATGCTCTAGGCATTTCCACAAAAATGCAAAATATACAGTACGGAATTAATATAAATAAACTACTACCAGGCTATTATGGAGCAGATTTAAGGCAGCAGGGTTGGAGATAACTCCATTTCCAGACGTGCAAGTCTTCTTATTGTGGCAACATGTCATCTAAAATTTTTGTTTGAGATATAAAAAAAAATTTCCAATTAATTCTTACAGTACCATTTTCCCTAAACCAAATTATGATATTCTTACTTACCAACACAGTGACTGCTGGTGCAGAGAGGGTTTGTGGTGGAGCTTTCTGTCACAATTCCAGATTTTCTGAGCTATGGTAGATTGTTCTCATATTTCTGGCTGACCAAGCATCTTCTAAAGCTGCACAAAAACCAGTTGGGTGGAGAGACCTCCAGGCAGGCACAGATGTGGAGAAGTGACATCTCACTAATCCAAGGGCTGGTGGCTGCCACTGATGCTTTTATGTGATGTTCAGAAAGCAGTTCAGCCTTCCAAAAATAAGGGACCTGAAGCAGGATGAAGGGCTCCCAGGCCAAGCTTCTCTCAGTCAAAAGCAGGCCTAGACTAAATTTGAAAGAACTAAAAGCAGGTGAGACCAATCCAAGCCCCATTATTGGATTTGAGACATTGTGAATCTCAGGAAACCATTGCTGGAATGTGTCCTTCCAACATCCTGCTCATATTCCATCCAGGTCTTGACAGTCTGGTTTGATATTGGGGAGTGCTGGCAAGAGAGGATTTATGGTGTACTCTTGGTTTTCACATCACTGCCCTCACCCTGGCTGCACAGAGGTCCATCAGCTGCTGATGTTCTTGTGGGTGATGTAACAATTAATCTAATTACAGCTTTAGGAAGAAGAGACTGGCAGAGGAGCACAGCAGACCCGAGCTGTCCATCCCAGCCCTTTCCCCTGCCCTGCCTCCTCTTGCCCTGTGTGCGTTCATCCAGCCCTTGGCAAACTCCACAGAAATCTCCTCTTTCAATAAGGAAACAGGACACAGCAATCCCTCTGAGAGGAACAAGCTGATTTCTTCAGGAAGGTCCACGGAAGCTTTTCAAAGCTGGAAGAAATGCAGTTTTCTTGCTGTGAGGTTTGGTACCGATGCTGCTGGAGGGATGAGTCATTGTTTCCTTCATATATATCATCCGAGTACCTATAACTGTCTCTCATCTAAATGTTAATTGTATCCAACAGAATGACTTCAAATGAATACTCTGTCAATAACACTGTTATTAATGTTCCTTGATAGGCATGGTTGGAATATTTTGTAAGACTAGTCTAATATTTCCTACAGAATCTGCTTCACGTGTTGTGTTATTGCGTCTACTTTGGATCAAAACCTGCTTGTAAAGCCTTGGGTGGTGTTTTTTACTCTCCTCTCAAGAATTCTCATATCACCAAGTTTTGATAGGAACTATTTTACTACAGGCATAGCAGTGATCCTCATTTCTCTGGACCACAAGCATAAGTTTAGGTGTTAAATTGATATTTTTTGATTGCTCAGCAGGGCGTTTTATTGCCTTCACTCGGTGCAGCTGGTACTGTAGGAGCTGATGGCATTAGGGGGGACAGAGTTAAGCTTGGTTTAGCCATGTGAATATTCTGATTTATGCCAGCTCCACCTCTGCCTCTCCAAGCGACCATGACAGGAACAATTTGGCAGCAATTCCTCGCTGCTGGCCGCTCACCTGCCTGAGACAAAGCGAGGCAGAGAGGAGAGCCCAGGTGTTTGACTGGAAAAGGAGACAGAACAGCTTTTCCGTGGTGCCCCGGGTGTATCCCTGCCTGATCCAGAGGAGCAGCAGCAGTGCCAGGAACACCTGAGCAACAGGTGGAGCCTTTGATGGGGCTGCTTTGCCGGCAAACCCTCGGCAAGTTTAAAGCACTCCCAGCCCACTTTGTTTGCAAAGAGCAAATAACTGATCCAAAGGCTGAAAGCCTCTGGGTTTTTTATCTTCTTCCCTCCCTCTCATCTCCTTTTTCTCTCCTCCTGCTGTTCCTTCAGATTTAGGCCTTTTGTTTCTTCTCCTCCAGACATCTGTCCTCTGCCTGGGCTGCTGTTCCAAGAGCAGATATCCCACCTCAGGTTCAGCCCACTTTGATAGTTCACAATGAGACACCAAAGCTGGAATAAACACATAGCTGGGGGGGAGGGGAAAAGAAAAAGTTAAATCCCTACTTGAAAACCTGTTTTGTGTTTTCTTATTTCTTAAAGTTATTTTTAAGTGTTTAAACCAGACCAATTATAGTCAGAAACTACTTCACTTAATCCATTCCTTTATCTCCTGGGAAAAATCACCAAAGCAATTCTCAAAATGTTTAAATCCCACAGTGTGCATAAAAGCAGCAAGTAAATCTGCTCCTTCCCAGGCAAACCTTAAGGATTTCACTGACATCTTTAATTAAACCAGCAAATAGGTCGGTTTCTCTTGTATTCTGACCAACACACTGTCAACAAGGAGGGGAAAGAAACTGAAAAGGAGGATTTGTACTGAAAAACAGCACCAGAAACATTTGTATAATCATGATCATGGACTGGAACAGGAATGTAATCAGGAATTATTAAACATTATCAACTACTTCCTGGCAACATATTGCTTGGATAACACTCCTGCAACTACAGGAGAGTTAGTTATGAAATAATTAAACTGCAAAACTGGAAATAGAACAAAAAAAAGCAAACTCAAAATGCATGAAGCTGTGCAGAAGAAAAGTATTTTTATGCCTGTGAATTTATAAAGACAGATTTAATTCCGAAAGGGAGAATTGTGCAGTTGTTATTAGATCAGTAATAAGCACAGATGGCTGCAAAGGAACCATTCCCCAACCCATCCTGCCATCTCTACCCTGCAGCACTTGTGGAGGAGAAGGAAATACAAGAGTAGGGAGCAGCAGAATTGGGAATTTAGTGTTTTTAAAGGCTGAGTCTACATCATCGTGTGTTATTCATTATCAGTAACATTCCTGGCAAATTCACCCAACACAGATTTTAAGACATGATTGCCTAAGCTCCTCTCAGAAGTTAGACCCGATGCCACCGGGTAGCTTGTCACAATCTTCTGTCGATATCACCCCCTTACAGACTTTTTTCTTTTCCTGCAGGAGGAAACTGATGTTCCCAGGGATGAAAAGGTTGCATGCAAAAGCAGGATCCAAAAAATCCTGCTCTCAGCTCTGTGGAAGAAGGATTTATGATGCTCAACTAGTAAAGATAGCAATTAGCTGGAATACTCAAGAGCAGAGAGCTTGACAATCTGATGAGTTATTCTTTTGAACTGGGGCAGCAACTCATGCATAAATTTCCTTGTAAACAATTATTACAGAAATGCACTGTAAACACAATTAATCATCTCAAGGTGTTATCTCTAGGTATTTTCCCCACAGATTATGTGCCACTTGCTCAATAAATCAAATTTTAACATAAAGACATCAATAGCTGGTATTATTAATATTCCCATTCAGCCAAACATGGTTGGGTAGAAGCTAACAAGCTTTGATTACATTTTGAAAACACAGAAAGTATTACAGAAAATGGGAAAAAGATGTGAATTGTGAAACTTTGAATGAAAATAGGATTAAAGAGGAGACATATGAATCAGAACATTGGCTCAGATAAAATACGAGTACTTTGAAATTTAAAATGCATTTTCACTGATATGAATTGGAAATAGTACAGTACGTCTTGTTAATAGGAATATTAAGTTTTACATCATCTTAGATAGGTTCTTCTTATGAAACAGTATTTACAAGAGCCTTACAACAATAGGCTGCCTAATATTTCCATATGATTTCTTCTTATGATATATCCCAAGCACATTTTCATCCATTGTTGGGAGTTATCAGCCAGGGATGGGAGTAGCCGGCAAAGGGAACGAAGACATTTTGATCAGTTTCATCTCCCACATCTCACAGAGCATTAAACAACCTCCAATCCAGATTTATTTGAAACCCATCCTTTCAGACACCAAGCCCCCTTTGGAGATCATCCTATGGACTTTGGCAGGAGTTGAGAAGAAATGTGATTCAGAAGAGTGGAGCTACCAAGGCCGGGGGAAAGTCTGATGGGCGGGACATGGGGAAAGGAAAGAAGAATGGTTGGAACAGGGAAGAGGGGAGGAGGAACACAAGAGGGGGAGGATGCTGGAGAGGACCAAGAAGCATCTCTCCAGCCTGTCAGCTTTGAATAGTTTCCAGCATGGGGAAGAGAGAAGAGGCACAGAAATAGAAGAAGCACAGAAAATAGACACTGGAGGGGCTCACAAAAGTGCCCACAGGAATTTGCCACCAGGAAAGGGGACAGGAGCAGCACAGAGGAGCTACCAAAGGAGTTTGAAAGACAGAGGGAAGAGAAAGCAGCAACATCTGCACTTTTTGCTCAGTTATTCCTACTTATCTTCCAGTCAACATAATTATTCCTGTTTACAAAAGAACAACATGTTTGCTTAGGCTTCTGCTGCTCTGCCCAATGGCTCGTGCAGCTGGTGACACAAACGTCAGCCCAGTCAAACAGGTGACTTTGGGAGAAGGGCACTCATGCTCCATGGTTTCTGTGGATGGGAATGAATTCTGAACTATCCCCTGGGGAAGGCCACAGGTGATACCTGAGAGCGGATCCCCTGGAAGAGATCAGAGATCATGGCATTCACCTTGTCTTCACATGTGAAACCAAAGACACTGTGGGAAGAGGGAAAGCAGAATTTGCATGTCCCCAGGTTCCTCTGCTGATGGTCCTTTGTTAGTCCCCAGTTATCTGTGGTTCTGCAATGTTCAGATCCACCAAAAGTGGGGAGTCAGGATCCGGGGGATCAGTTCTCTTTTTCCACTTCTCAACATCTAACCTGATGCAATCTTTCCTCAGATCTTCCTATATTTGGAATCAAGACCACAGGAGATGGATACAGATGTTTCAAAGCCTTTTCATACCAGTCTGCTTTATTTCTTTGAGTTCATTCATTTAATTTGGCAGCCTCTTGCCTGCCTGCAGCAATGGTCTTCAAGATTTTAAGAAGTTTGGTCACCTCTTCTGTTCAAGAAGCCGCCAGTTTTATGATCATGATGCAAGGTATTCATTTTCTATTCACTTCCTGAGCAGGATGATGGAAAGTGGCCAACAGACAAATCACACTAAAATATTGACCTAATGGTCCCCGAGATTTTTAAACTGACACTATTCACCGAGGGTAGGAATAATGAATGTATGGCATGTAGAGAGATTTATTGATTGATATGGGCAGCAAAACAGCACTGCTCAATAATTATTTCAAAGATCAGGAAGTCACCTTGGTATATTATTCCTGGGTTGTTGCCAATTTTTGTTACTGTCCACTTCTGGTGTCCTGTACAGCCCTGAAGATAACTTGGTGTCTGAAAAACTCTCATTTGCAAATGCAAGTGAAAATCAATTAAAAGCAGGAGCACATCTGTGTGTGTACAGAAAAGGGCCATGTTTGGACACATTTGTCCCTTTATGTCAGGGATAGTCCTTACACAGCAAACTTTCTCACCCAGCACTGGAGAGTGGAAGGGAGGCAGCTGAGAGCCCATAAAACATGAACAAAGGGGAGGAAAATCTACTTGATGAGCCACCTCAAATCACCTTAATAAGTTCTCGTCGTGGCACTCTCTGGCACTGCTGATGTGCTGCACACCATCAGCACCGAGTGGCTCAGATGAGTTTTCTGCTTATCAATGGCTTCTTTTTCTTTCCATGTCTGGCAAATTTCTAATAGTGGCTGATTTCCTGTATGCAGATCCCATTTATGGTTTGTAGCACTGTATTATGATGAATTTACACTATCAATGAACATTGCTGAAGGGCCTCATTAACTTGTGCAGGCGGTGAATTTGTATTTTTCAAAATGCCACTCTTTCTCTAAAGAAATCTCGCTGACAGTGGCAGTCAAGTACTTGACTGGTTAATAAGGCAGCTCAAAGGAAACAGCTTCACTTCACTGTGAGTTTTTGTCCTTGTTTAATTTCTCCTCCTTTCTCGACAGGTTTGGAGGATGTGCGAAGATAATATATTTCAGTTTTTAATCTCGCAGTCCTGCTGACTACGATGATATAAACAAAAGCAGAAACACAGAAAATTATAGAGATACACTTAAAACAGAACCAGTAATAAAAAACCTGGGGTTCTGGCAGAGATTTCACTCAGGCACTTCTCTACTTGGCATAATTAGGAAGTTTCTTCAAATCCTGCTAAATCCCAGCTCCGTTTTTCCATGCCTGCAAAGTGAACAAGATAATCATGCCCATAATGCGGGGCCTAAAAACCTGAAGGCATCAGCACCCAGCCCTCCAGACAGACTGCAACCTGCAAACAGTTCAAAAGCAAGCTTGTCAGACTGGCTGCGACATATGGAGCTCCAACGAGAGTATTTCCAGATATAGGAAATACCAAGCATTCTGTAAACAGAGTCGTTGGGAGTAGTTTTTTTGCGGGGATATTTTTACGACTGGTAAGTTGCAAGAATCTGTTCACAATATCTGCGCTCTCGGTTACCACCTGTGTTTTTCTCAGCAGAACGTGGGTAACATGCAGGCTTTATGATAACAATTTTTTTTTTTTTTTAATCCAGCACTGTGTCTTCCAATACAGCCTCAAAGCTTTGTGGAACCTTCAGGGAGTACGTGGAAATCTTGTTCTTTGGATATGACAATATTTAGCTCTGTGAGATCTTTAGACGTAGCTAAATGTTCGTGAAGGGCGCTGTGGGAAGGAGGTCTCTGGGGCTGGGGTTTTGGAAGAATTTTGGGTGCTAAGGTTGGCAGAGCTTGACCACGGCAGGCCAGAGGAAGAAGTTTTTACAATAAGGGTGGTAAAACTCTGGCACAGATTGTCTGGAGAGGTGGTGGATGCTCCATCCCTGAGAACATCCAAGGTCAGGTTTGATGCAGCTCAGAGCAAGTTGGTCTGGTTGGAAATATCCTTGCTCATGGCAGGGGGTTGGACCAGATGACCTTTCAAGGTCCCTTTTCAAGGTTCCCTCTGACTCAAAATTCCATGACTGATTCCACAATCTCTCCTGCAGGATCTCAGTAGCTCAAGAACCACTCCTGCCTCATCCTGCTCATCTCACTGTGGTCTGCGCTGTAGGAGGGTGGAAATGGGATATCCCAAATATTTTAGGTATGGCTGGAAAGGCTGGGCCGGGTCAGAAAGATGTGCAGGAACCAGGGCTGACCCTGCAGAAGAGACGTGCTCAGTGTTGCCTGTGCCATATGGGCAGCAGGAACCACAAACTGTGAGGTCAAGCCTGGGAAATGGCAGCAACAGGCGAGACAAAAACGCATTTTCATTCAGTCTTGGGATCCAAATCTTAACACAGAGCAAGTATTTTCACTCATTCTTTTAAACATACATGAACACATATATAACAAATATGTCTCTCTCCATACACACATTCCCATATAGATGGAGGTGAAATAAATCTGTAAAACATGAGAAATGACATCCACAAAGGTACATTTTTAGTAACATAGAAGAGAAGTGATTGACAGAACAAAGCATATGGAAACGAAGAAGAATCTAACCCACATTTAGATCTAAGAAAAAAATATTTGCCTGAAGGGAAAATATTAATTAGTTTGTCTACATGCAAGATAAAAGTCTGGAAGACATATCCATCAAAAGGCAGCAGAATAAACAGCAAAATGGAAATTATTTGTAAATTGACAGTAAACTTGGCAAACATTGAGGGGGTAAACAAGTTATTTGGCATGCAAAGCACTCAGAAATCACAGCCTCTGTCAGGAGGCATCTGTGCATATATTCACTTATTTGACAGAAATTAACATTTTGCAGAAATCTTTGTTGCATGCTAAAGATTTCTTCACCCTCCTTAATTATTTTAATTGCTGCTTCAAAAATGTTCCATATAAACATGAAAAAAGGCATTAAAATCCACCAAGTCCAGTCCCATGTTATCAATAACACACAGTCCCTCTGTACAGGAGTTTAACACAAAACCCATGGAGACAGAAAATATTGACAGAAAAGAGCCACATTTGTTTTTTCTCAATTGAAATTTAAGAATCACGTGAGGACTTTCTCAGTGTCCTTTCAGCATCGTGAAAGGCTTCAAAACCAAAACACTGTCTCACAAACAAATTAATCTAACTGCTGAGAGGCCCAGGGTTATGGAGATCCTGGTTTTCCCATTATTTGGGGAAAATGCACATTTGTGCACCCATAATTCAGGTGGAAACTGGAAGTTTCCATAACCAACTCTAATGATGGGCACTTTTATTCAAGAATAATGCAAATTAATCTACACCTCAGATATTCCCTTTCTCCCCTGCAGGGCGGGTGATGCTGAAGTCATCATAAGCCCAACCAGCAACTGGATTCTGGCTGTTTGAGGAAAAGATGGATGAGAAGATGGATAATCTGAAGGTGTCAGACTCAGAGGAGTCCTGGCACTACCCCTGAGGTCAACAGAGCCACAGGACACCATTAATCACACTAAGAAAGTACCAGAAAAAGGACAAAATCCTTGAATTTGGGTTGTCCTGCAAGAATGGGGACTTGAGCCAAGTTCCATCAGCCTCCTGCAGCAAAACCAGGCTCTGCTGTGGATGCACAGGCTTTGCCACAGGTGTTCTGGTGGCAGGACAAAGAGTTTCAGCTTGTTTTATCCTGAAAAAAGAGCTGATTCCCCAAATTATGCCAGATTTCCTAAGTATGGCAGTGGTACTGCTGCTAATTATAGCCAGGGTTTTATGCAAGAAGCTACATTACAAATTCAATGTAAAAATAGGTTTTTCAAATAGAATCTGAATAATGTTTTCTGCAAAATGCAGACCCACATATTGCACTTGACCCTCCCCAAGGGCAAATTCACATAGTTCCAGCAGCAGTTGGATATCAGATGAAGCTGTAACCCTTAAAACACAAAATAATTCTCTTTATCACACTGGAGCCATAACAGAATCCACCAACAATTTGCAAAACTGAAGAGGTCCAAAGAAAAATCACAACTTGATAACAAGAGCTGGCCCTTGATGCACTGGCTCCTTCTCCCAGTGCCACTGATTTTTGCCATGCCAGCCCAGTTTGATTAATGCAGCAGAAGCAGGAAGAATTCATTCAAACACATCCAAGCACTGAAGAAAACCTCATGTGAGCCCAGATTAAAACCCAACCAAAAAAACCCAAAAAAATCCCAAAAAAACCCAAACAAACAACAGAAAAAAGCCTCAAATTGTTCAACTTTGCCAAATCTGAGACTGTTTGTTCCTTTTCATTAAAATGAAAAGCAAGTCAAATGCTCTACTTCCTCCAGGAATCCATTTCCAGGTCAGCTTCCAAAGCCAAAATGTCTTGTTTCCTGCATTATTTTTACATTGTATTGTAACATCAGAGCAATTTGAGCAGTTGTCAGGCTGGATGCTGGTGATTCCAGGCACTCACAGCTATGCCAGGGCTGTGGTTGCTGCAACTGGAGCAATAGCAAATCCTTGGAAAGGTCTCAAAAAATGCCTTTGCAACTTTTGATATCTATTTGTGATATTTGGAAACACAAAATTTGTGGGAAGAAGTCCAGAAATACAACACAACAAAATGAAATCAACGAGAAATAAAAAATAAGCCAAAAATTATTTGTATTGCCAGGACAACTCTGTAAATACTGAGTTGTAACAAGTTTCCACAGAGTCTCTGGGTTTTGAACATAAAATTTCTGGAGGTTCAGTGACTTTAACAGGCAGGAATTTTTAATGGGACTTTGGGAAGGAGTTTAGCAGGCTTTGAGGGGAGCTCCACACATGGATCTGAACGTGCAGGCAGCTGTAGGACACCCCTTCCTGCTCCTGGGAAGAGCAGTGACAGCAAACACTCACCCCAGATATTCTTTGCCCAAAAAACAAGTCCAGTGTTAATCCACAGGATCACAAAGATCCCCTTAGGATCATGGAGTGCAGCCACTGACCAGCACTGCCAGACCCACCACTGACCCTAAACACCACATCCAGGTGGCTTTTGAACACTTCCAGGGATGGGGACTCCACCACTGCCCTGGGCAGCTGTGCCAGGGTTTGACAACCCATTTTGTGGAGAAGTTTTCTTTTTCCCTCATATCCAACCTGATTCTCCCCTGGCACAGCTCAAGGCTCTTCCCTCTCCTGTCCCTGTTCCCTGGGAGCAGAGCCCGACCCCCCTGGCTGTCCCCTCCTGTCAGGAGGTGTGCAGAGCCACAAGGTCCCCTCTGAGCCTCCTTTTCTCCAGGCTGAGCCCCTTTCCAGCTCCCTCTGCCTCTCCTGGTGCTCCAGCCCCTGCCCCAGCAATGCTGCCTTTCTCTGGACACACTCCACCAAAATTTCCCATTTTACCCAGGAAGTTCCTTTCTCCAGTGCCAGACCATGAGCCATTGCTGCTTTCAAAGCAAAACCTCAGAAATTTCTCACCTTCAGAGATTCAGGCTGTAGATCAGAGATATGTCCAGCAAGCTCAGGGGAAATCCAACCTTGTATCTCTGCTGGAAGGTGAGCAAAGCAGGAGCAATTCCCTATGTGAATTTCCTAAAACAAACCAATATTTGTTAAGTTTTTTAAATAGCTGAAAGCAGCAGTAGGCAAGGCAAGGTCAGCCCTCCAGGCATGATGTCCATCACACTGAAAGTATTCCTCAGAAATTCCAAGTTCCTAGCAGCAGGAGAGCTCCTGCCCATCTGAAGGAACACCCACCTGGCAGGTCTCCTTTTAACCATTCACAATTATCTTGTATGTTATAAACAACCATTTCAGCTTCCCAGGGGGTGGATTAGGACCTTCTGCCCTCACCTGGGACTGGTTGTCTTCTGCTGTCGATGCTGAGGTTCCACAGCACCACCACAAAGCAAAGCCCAGGGATGTCACCAGGCTTAGGAACTGTTCAGGATCTTTTTTTCTGAAAGGTTTTAATGTATAATGAAAGCTTGATGTGATTTTGCTGCATTTAGAAGAAAAAGGATTAAAACAGTTCTCCAGATTTTGCTTTTCTGGCAGGAAAGAAATCTGAACAATTAATTAATTCATTAGATAGACATGAGAATGTATTTTACCCTACAAATTTTGCCCTGGCTGTCACCTGGCTCTCTGCTACTCCCTGGGGCCACTGGTTCTGTCCCAGCACTGTGTGGCTGTAACTCCACCTACCCAATTCCAACCATTTCAGAGGAAAGGAGGAACTTTGAATATATCATACAGCACTAGCATTACCACTTTTTCATGAAATTCTGAGCTGACAGCTCTTTGCCCCAGATGTTTAACTCAAGGAAGTGTAAAACACCACTGGTAATCCAAGCTCTTAAGCTGAAAGTCTAGGCATAAAATAATTAAACTGGCTCTTTCCAAACCTTTATTTAATGTAAGTTATAGTCTTTCTCTCCTTTCTGTGATGGTTAAGGGCAGAGAGGTGAGGTTTGGAGGGAGTGTTATGACTTTTATAAGCTCGAGCAGCCTGGCTGGAAGGAGAGGGACAAGCTCCCAGGCACACAAGGACACACACGCTCTAAATAATTTATAAGCCTGTTGACAACTCCAAGTTGTGCCATGTGTTATTTTGATACCTTCCTCTTCAAATGTATAATGCCCCTCTCTGTCAACTCTCAAGCTCTCCTGTGCCCCAAAGCTTGTTCATTTTTTCCACCCCTAGCAGCCATTCTAAGAAAAGATCGTCCCTCACCCTGCAGATTTGGCCTCTTGAGAACAATGTGGGCTTCTAAATGTCACCTGCCACTGGTCACATTTAGACCTTGGCTGCTTTACAGGGCCAGCCCGAGCTGTAAAGAATTTCCACTGCTAAGGGGCTGCTGCTACTGCTCTGTGCAGAAAATAGATGCATAAAATACAGGAACACTATCAAATATATAATGGCTTATAACAGATTATGGTTTTCTTTTCCTTAGCAAAAATATCTTCAATTCATAAGGGAAATATTTCTGTTAGTGTTTATCCTTTAAACACGGCCAAAGAAAATATTTGGAGAGAAAAATCTCTTGAAGACACCACAGTTCTTTTGTATCTTTAGTTTTCAGCCTGTCACTCACATTGTTTCTCCTCAGTCAGCTCAACAGACTAATTCTATTTAATCCTTTTCTTTTTATATGTAAAATGATACAGTTTAATGCTCCACAGTTTAATATCTGTGAAGTTTTATCTTTATTTGTTTGGGAAATTTGAGTCAGATACTCACCTACTGTAATTTCCCAAGAACAAACAAATGAAAAAGGGCAGTCCATTTTCATGCAAATCCAGCCAGCTGTTTAGCTCGGCCTGCCCTTGCCTTCTGATGTGAGGATCTGCATAAAAACCAAAGTGGAGATATGATAAAATATAAAAGGCTGACAATAACATGCAAATCGAAATCAGTCATTGGAAAACTGTGGACTCATTGTCATCAAAAGAATTAGGTGGCAGAACAAAACAAAAGAGCCCTGCTGATAAAAGTAACTATGGCACGATGGCTTTAAAATCTACAGATTTCTTATACCACAAAGAAAATTGAAATTAAACACCTCTCTAGACTGCCTGCTTTTAATCTCTTCCTTCTGAGCTGCTTCCTGACATATTCTCTGTTAACTTTTTATCAAAGGTCATTTATAATCATATTTCAGAGATAAAATAAAAATAAAATTGCATTTATTTCCAAAGTTTTAATCAAGTGCCCAGAAAAAAAAAAAAAGCAACAAAGCCCAACAAAAATAAGCAGCTGAACTCTAAGAACTGTAGTCCAGACACACTAAAATATTTACAGAAAATATTAGTGGCCCCTTATGTTTCAAACCTAGAACTTTTGGGTATAATTTCGCTGTCATTTAGACTTAGAGTTAAATCTGATGATGAATTTTGGGTGGTTTTGAGGCCACACAAAACAACAGCAAATCCCTGAGTTCTGAGATCCCATGAGGCAAAGATGGTGCCAGAGGGTCTCTTACAAGGATTAGTTTTTATATATGAGAATATCCCCACATTTTGGAAGCTGAGGGAGTACTTCAATGATTTCTTAAAAGAATTTTCTGAAAATCTTCAACAAAGTATTCATCTTGGTTTAAAGTTTTCTTACTAATCTTGTTCCTTCCTCATAGAAAAAACATGGATTTCCAACGCAACATATTTTTCATTCCAGAGGAATAAAAACAGTTCCCCAAAAATTCCAAAATATTTTCATAATTAGGCCACCCTAAGAACAGAAATTTAAGAATTTCACTCTGAAGTTGAACATGAAATAAATTTAGTTTTTTTTTTCTTCATCTGGATATTTAATTTATGTTGATGGGATTGGGGTTTTCTTTTAGAGACAACATCAAGAATTTGGTTGTAAAAAGAGAACTAAAAATAAGAAATTTAAAAGTGTGTTAAAAGGCAGTTTTTCAGTTCATGTGGATACATCCTTAGCTTAAAAACTGGGCTAAAAATTGCTAATTCCACATACTGAAATGCTCAATAGCTGAGAAATGCTGGAACTAAAGGTCCCTCTGCAACTCTAATTTGGCCCTTGCCTGTCTTCACCATGATGTGGTTGTTAATTACTTGCTCACACACAGCTTTAAAATTTTTTTTTGCCAGAGAAGCCCAGGCTCATAAGTGCCCAGGGATGACTGTGCATGGAAATAAATCAGGATTTTTATTTTGCTGCTGTCTGTAGCTGCTGGATACAGCGTAAATCATGGAATTGTAGAGTGTGTTGGGTTGGAAGAGACCTTAAAGCCCAGCCAGTCCCACCCCTGCCATGGGCAGGGACACCTTCCACCAGCCCAGGTTGCTCCAAGCCCTGTCCAACCTGGCCTTGGACACTTCCAGGGACCATTGACCTCACAGTCAAGATTTCCTGTCTATGAATGAATGAAGGTGAATGAAGCCAGAAAGATAAAAACCAATTTATTGGTGCTTTGGAAATATCTTTTATCTCAGTGCCTGATTATGAACGTGTAAAATGGAACCAAACCTCTCTGAAAGGAGGAGATTTCTCTCTACCCCTACACAAACAATTAGCACAGATTTGTTCTTTGTAAAAAGCCCTGCAGAGAGGGTCAGGGGAAAATCCATGAGGAAAAGTCCAAAATTTGGACAGTGTTTGGGAAATAACACGTGATGAGCATGAGAAAACTACACTTGCTGAGAGAGGAGGAGAGACCATTCTGTAGGATCATGGAATCAATAAGGTCAGAAAAGACCTTTCAGATCACCCAGTCCAACCATCAGCTCAGCAACCCCACCATGGTCTCCACTAACCCATGTCCTCAAGGGCCACATGCACAGTTTTTGGACAATTCCATGGAATGATAAACCCACCTCTTCCCCAGTTCCCTATTCTAATGCTTAAAACAAAGAAATTCTTCCTAATATCCAATCTAAACTTGTCCTTGTGACATTTGAGGCTGTTTGCTCTCATCCTGTCAATTGTCACCTGGGAGCAGAGCCTGACCCCCCCTGGTTCCACCCTCCTAGCAGGGAGGGGAGGGACAGATCAATAAGGTCTCCCTTGAGCCTCCTTTTCTCCAGAATGAACAACCCCACAACACGTTTTAGTGCACAGCACAGAACAAAAGTCATATAAATATATAAATATATAAAAAAATGTGTCTGTAACAGCATTTTCTGACTTTTCAGCCCTTAACTTCCCAACCTTTGCATTCCATTGCTCTCTTTCAAATGCAATTCCCCAAACAACAAACAAGCCAAGCCTGAAAAGTGTTCAGCCTGCAGGACCAGACGACCTTCCTTCACTTCATCAGCAAAACTGGGACCTCTAGACTTGTTCTGCCACCTCCTGTGCCCGAGCTCCCCGCGCACTCTGTGACAGCAAACAGCTTTTTGTCCGTGCCCCGTCGCTCCAGACATGGAAAACACACAATTTGCCGGCGTTTGCACAAACATTCAGCATCGAGAAAATAACGCTCAGTTGTGTGGGGTTTGTGCTGTCCCTCAATCAGCAGGAGGTGACCCCAGAGCAGAGGGAGAAGCGTTCTCTCCTCGGCTCCTCCGGTGTGGCCGCGCCACGGATGCTCCGTATGGGCGTCGCATCCGCGCTCGGAACTGCGAGGAGACGGATCAGCCTCGGTGCAGATGGACTCAGCAAGTGCAAACAGATTTTTAACATGCCTATAAAGTGGGGCACAGGAGGGCTTTTTGACAAGAACAAAAAAAGAAAAAAAGAAAAAAGAAAAAAGCGTCAAGTAATGAAGTACCTGCTCCAAGCCTGAAGGAACTGGAGCTGCTCGGGAAAATTATTATAATTTTGAAGGCTGTGAAAGAACACGCATTCCCACAAGCTCTTAAAAAAAAATAAAAAAAAAGGAGGAAAAATCTTACTCATTTTAGCAAAAAGATTCTAAAAAACTGTTCAACTCACAGCTGGCACAGAAAATATCACCTCCAACATTTGAAGTCTGCCAAAACTCCAGGCGGATTCCAGCGGGGAGTTAAACATGGAGTGCTGGGCAGCTAACCCAGCAGAGAGCCTGTCACTGCTGCAGAGGAGATGCTTCAGGAGCAGGGAGATAAGAGGGACTGGGAATTTATGAAGGTGAATTGTTCCCAGCTCTGGTGTGATATCTCTGGCCAGCTAATTTTGATTAGGATTGTGAGTGCCTTGATCCTCGTCCCTCAGGGAGGAAAATCCCCTCTGAGGGTTATCCCAGGAGGTGATGGAGAAGGGTGATTGTGGTGCCCATGGAAGCAGAGCCCCCAGGCAGGGTGGAATCGGCTCAAAGGACAAGGAAGAGGCTCCAAGGTCTCCCTGGAGCCTTCTCTTCTCCAGGTGAACACCCCCAGCTCTCCCAGCCTGGCTCCAGAGAGGCTCCAGCCCTTGGAACATCTCTGTGGCCTTCTCCACATCCTTCTGCTGTTGGACCCAGGGCTGGGGCAGCTCTGCAGGTGGGTTCTCACCTGAGTGGGGCAGAGGGGCAGAATCCCCCCCTTCCTGCTGCCCATGCTGAGGAGGAACCCAGGACACGGGGGCGTTTCTGGGATCCAGTGCCCACGGCTGGGACTTGTGGAGCTTCACATCCACCACCACCCCCAAGTCCTTCTCCTCAGGGCTGCTTTCCAGCCTGGATTTGTGCTTGGGATTACCCTGACCCAAGGCAGCACCTGCACTGGTTGAGCTCCATGAGGTTTGCATAGTGTGATGCTTTGGAGACGCCAGTCGTGGTGGAGAGAAGGATATCCTTCCTTCCTGAGGATCCTAGAGGATCATCTCAGACCTAAGCAACCCCCATCTCCTCTGACTGGTTCATCTTTGCCAGGTTTGTGGAAGATTCCCTGTTCTTTCAGCCAGCCAATAATTTTGCTGGAGTAAGAACAAACATCACTTTAATTGTGCACAGTTATTGAAATCTGTTGCCTAAACCAGGATTTCAGGAATCATGACTCAAGCTTCAGGAAATAATGAAATTAGCTCCAAACTCAGAAGACTTTAACAAAAATAAGTGATGAAGGCTTTTTTTTTTTGACTCTTAATTTATAAAACACAAGGTAATTTGAAAGCAATGGACTAGCAACTCACTTTTCCCTTTTTTCATGGAAAACAGGAATTCTCAGCCCACTGTTGCTCAGCAAAGAGAGTTTTAAACAGCCAGTGGGTGTGGGTGGTTGTAATGTCCCCAGATTTGAACCCTGAACTTGGTGCAAAATTTAGCACCAGGTCCATGTCCTTGTGCACTTATCCAAACCAAGCCAGGCACCCAAAACCTCTCCAATTATCCCCAATACCTTTGGTGACACACGGAGGTTCATCGGTGCCACAGGAGCGTCACGAGGACTCGAGCAGACCAAAACATTTCAAAAGCAGCACGAGATGACACAAATGCTCAGCCCTGAGAATAAGTCATTTAGCAATAAGTACATTTTTCTTGTCGTTGAGAACAACATGAAAGTTTTGTGTCAGTTTTTATCCTCCAGATGTGTTCCTAATGTTGTCATCGATAGCAGCACTTGGTATTATACCATTTTAATAGAAAAAAATATTCAACTCCTATTTTGAACTTTTTAATCTTTCCCTATGTGCCAGAAAGTAGAATAACTAAAGCTTATCTATTTATGCCTGTGCCTAAATCTTCAATGCATATATAAATTTAAATCTCATTACACTATAACACACTGCTTTAGAAATACGGATACATTTTAAGAGTCTGCTACACATTTTTATCAAACAGAGGGACTTAATTTTTATTTTTCTTCCACATAAAGCCAGCGAAATCCTGCATGTTAATACTTCAAGAAAATAAACTTGTGTAAAGATTTGCCTATCCAAAGTACAGTATAATTTAAATTTAAATCCCTCAGAAACCCAAAGCACTGTGTTTATAATATGAGAACAGCGGGCAGTCATGCCCTTGACTGGAGGGCATGTCAGCCAGTCCTCTCCTTCCCTGCAAAACCATCAGGCTGGCAGTAGTGACAGATGAACAGCTTACCATTAATTTCTCCTCTTTCATGCCTTCAATCCAAATGGTGCATATTCTCCACAGGGAGGCATCAAGGTCTTTGCCTTTATTTCTCTTGCATACTCGCACTGACTTATAAATCAAGTGCAGATAAGAAGAGAGGGCAAATATCAATCTTTTTTTTTTTTTTTTTCCTGGCCAGTGCCCACTGGCACAAAACTGAGCTTTGACTGAAAGGTTCTTCAAATCTTTCTGTGATTCATAGGCAAGGGAGTGCTCGGCGAGGACAAAACAACAAAGGAAATTTGAGAGAGAGGATTTGTATATCTTGGCTTATAAATTAGAAGGCTCCTCTTCATGATGTTT